>CAJPEV010001255.1:0-72136 GCA_905338385.1 Darwinula stevensoni | reverse complement strand
CGCTGCAAAGCCTGCATTTCTTCGGAAGGGACGTATTTTGAATAATCAATAATAAAAATTATAAATATCACATGGGAAATTGATTTGTAACTGAAGTTTGGATACTTTTGGGACAGACCTTGTAAGAGTCCTTTAAGGTTATCTCATCAAAAAGGAGTTCTAGAGCAAGAAAGTATTCGCGGATACAATTCCCCGATTCTTCCTCCTGAATGAGGTAATTAGGAATTGAATTGGTGTATATACTTCAAGGGACATCAAGGGATGGCACCTTTCCCTGAAACAAATTAGGACATTGAGTAGGTTCCCAAATAGCAATTTTGATCCAAAATAAATCCATTGGACACTTCGAAATCCAATGTACATCGGACATCCACTAGATGACTAAAAGTCTCGTCCAAGGATAGTCCCTGGACTTGTGGATGGCCAATTGGATGTCCGTTTCTTAGGATACATTGGAAATTCCCTTTGGGAAAGCTTTTGGATCGCCATTGAGGGGTGCAGCGATAGTAACCCCCAGGTATCAATGGAGCAAAATGTCCATGCTCTTGAATATTCATGGCGTGGGAAAGGAGCATTTTCTGCATATTGACGATCTCGCCCTCTCACGTTCCTTGGAATACTTAGGCGAGAAGCATTTAGATGGAAAATGAATTATTATTGAGACTCTCGACTTCCCATCCTCGTCTCTCATTCGAGAGATTATTTCTCCCATCGTCTGATGGAGAACATAATTACTTCACAAGGGGAACCACATTCTCTCCATGCAATGTGCAAGAATGGCGGGGAGTCTCCTTGAGCTATGTTAAGTCTCCATCATTTTTCCAGTTCGAGATATAGTACCCCTCAGGACAATACATACCACGTTGGCTGCGAGTGGGAAAATGTGAGCCAACATCTCAGTGTTGTTGGCCGATGTTGGCTTGAGGAGGTTCGGACTTTCGGCATAACTGTTTTGTTCAAAGGTGAATCATGAAAAAATTAAGGGTCATTATGTTTTGAGCGACCCTCGTATGTACGAGGGTAGATGAAAACGTTTCCGGGAAAGTTTTCGTAAGTAAAGTTGCACATGACCTAGAATGATAAAACTTAAATGATAAAACATATTAAAATCTTTGCAATATTAACTAATGACGTTCACATTTATGACTCGACAACGCTGCTGGCACATGCGCAGTGGCCGTGAGAAGATGACAGCTTACATGGAAAAAGTTATCATCATTGAGCCACAACAATTGCACAAATTTTGGCCATTGATACTTTGTAAAATTCTTTGCAAAAAAGGCAGTTTGGTGATGCATGTTAGGGTAAAAGTAACTTATATAAAGGGAATGAAAGATTTAAGAGTGGACGGGAAGATCTTGCATCATTTCTCGTTCCCAAAACCCCTAGTTTCAAAGTCGTGCAATCAAGTGAGAAAGTCATGGCAGCCTTTTTCTTTGGAATTGGAAATGAGTGAATTTCATTGACTCTCTTCAGCCAATTGCCGCAGTGAATACTGAATACTGCAGCAACCTCATCAAAGCATCACTTCGAGAAGCTACTTCCCAAAAGCAATCAGGGATGCTAACTTCAGGCGTTGCTCTGCAGCACGATAATGCGCGATCACATAGGGCGTTAAGAACCGCTCAAGTCTACAGAATCATGGTTAAGAGATCCTTCCACATCTACCTCATAGACGAGGTCTCGCCCCGAGTGACAGCAACCTTTTTTCCGAAGCTGAAAGAAGCGATTCGAAGAAGGAAATCCGAAACAAATGAAGATCAGAAGAAAGCTGTCCAGGAATGGTGCAAGCACCAGCCTATTGACTTTTTTGCTTCAGCTGGTAAATCGTTGGATCAAAATTTGCGACGTAGAAGGGGAGTGCGTTGAGAAGTGGGGTAAGTTACATTGACACTGGTATCACAAAATTCAAGTTACAGCCGTTTTTCCGGAAACTTTTTGATCCACCATCGTATATATCTTTTATATACTGTGCATATATTGAGGTGAACAAGTGGGGAAAATCAATGTTTCGCTTGCCATTCAAAACAAAGCAGTATCCATGGAGAATCGTGCATTATTTCTACCATCATAGTGGTTCCAGTCTGGATTCAGCACTCTTCAATATACGGCTCCTGTTTATTTTTTAGAGTGTTGTAATGGAACTTCCATCGATCCGTAGCTTAATGGTGGTAATGAAGGTACGAAATGTTCCTGGACTTCTTTTCATCTAGGTGCGCCTTGGCCTTAAGAGAATGACGGGAGGAAAAGGAGGGAAACTCCTTTGCATCCCTCCTCAATACCTGGTTGTTATGGATAGAATTGTTCTCAAGGCTAAATGAATTACACGTTCTTCGTTCAACTTCATTTAGCTTCAATTTTTCCTGTCAAATGTATCAATTCAATGTTCATGGGATTGCCGTTAATTACCATCCAATACTGGCTACGTAGTGAGATGAACTAGAACGTCTGAAGCCTTTCTAAAATCCCCTGGTTAATGCAATTACAGATTTTAAAAGAAAGGAACGAGTTGAATCCGTCTTATTTAGATAATTTTTTGCTGGAAAGTGAAAGCGCTAACCAATGATGTGGATTTTAGACGAGTACGAGGCCTCAGGACCCGCATACAACCAGGGTTTGCTGTTTCACACCTTTTCTTTACCCTTATCAACTGAAACCGGGAGAGTTTGTCAACGTTAATGAGCAACATTCTTCCGCTTCTTGAGCAACCACTCCTCCCCCCTCCCATCAGCCTGACCCATGTATAGAAGGCGAGGGTGGTTCTGGTACCCAATGAATTCAAGCGTTCATAAATCCAGATGCAACTTTGCTGAAGTACCTCAAAGTCAATGCATTCAGTACCACTGACGATCGTAAGAACATGCTACAATTTCGTGATATTTCCACATGCTGTCGATTTCAAGTGATGTGACTATTGACATGAAGAACACTGCGATCGATTACAATGCCTCGCCTAATGCGCCTGCTACAGAAGGAGACTCACCGGGCACTCATTGTCCTTAGAAGAAATCGGGATGGATTGCGCAAAATGGGATATATATACATGAAACTATCTCTCCAAGCAATACTGCGTAAAGGTATGCAAAGACTAATTTGAAGTTTTCCTCTTACAGGTATTTAGAGCCGGCGGAAGTGAGAATTCGCCTCAAACAAATCTCTTTCCAAATTTCGTTCATTTCATGGGGACGGCGTTTCCGTGGAATGGAAAAGATTGCAGAGAATGTAGGTAAGTAGCTTTGGGTCCATGATTCCGCATGAAATGCAAAATATTGCAAAATGCAAAATGCTCTGGTCAGGGGCTCAACCAAACCTTCAATTAAATTTTTACAGACATTCTCTGCCATTTACAGATTTCTTGCAGTGGAAGTAAAATGGAAGAAACTTTTTTTCATTTGCTATACGGTGACCACGGGAAACAAAGCAGTAGTCAAGGAGAACCATGCATAATTTCTACCATGAAAGTGCTTTCGACTTGTTTTGAGCAATATATGTTGAAGTAGGCGTATGTGGCTTCCTTTCTTTTTCTTTTTTAGTAAGGTGATGGAACTGCCCTCGATTCTTAGCATAATGATTGGCTTGTACGAAGTGTTCCTGGTTTTCTCTGTATCCGAGTGCCCCATGGCCTTTGATGGAAAAGTAGGGGGATACGAGGGAAACTCTATTGCATCCCTCTTCAAGGCTTGGTTGTCATGGATAACATTATTCTCGATAGGGAATGAGTTCAATCGGTAAGCTCCTGCTTTGACGTAGGCATCGACGACATATAGCTGCGTCAGCTTCCAAACGTTCAGCAATGGGTTGAATCACCTCTGATCGCCTGGCGGTAACTGTAGAACATTGCTTCAATTACCTTTGCTCAGATATTCCAATCCTATCCTGGTGTTTCCATTGTGCAGTTTTATAATTGGAAATGAATATTTACAAGGCAAGAAATATTGACAAAAAACATAGTTAAAAGGTGAGAAATTTTTTTTTTTTCAAGTAGGTCATTAATAAAAAATATTGCTCCTGGGCGAATATTTCATGCACCAGCGAAGATTAGGGATCTTTAGGAGTCGCGTTTTCATTCTTAATTGTTGGAATCTGTCCTATAGTCTCATTTATGTTCAGTGAGAACTGTTAAGTTCTAGCGGGAGGGGGAAAAAATGAGGGAAGTTCGTTTCGAAAACCTCGAAAATGTGCGTGAAAATCGATTTGTAAATGGAATGCAAGTGCGTAGTTCATGGATTTAGCGAAGGAGGAAATCCAGATTCAGCGCATGTGCATGCACGCACTCGCAGGGATTAGTTTGAAAGAGAGGGGAGATGCTCCTCAGTTTCATAGCACCCATCTTACTATGGTGAACCACTTGGACAACCTGAAGCTACCGCGAAAGTATAGAAACCCTTCTTTTTTTCAGTACTAGAAATTCCCTTCCTCTTTCATTCTGATTGTGCACGTTGGATCAACCCCGATTCAATGGGCTTTCAGTTAAAATTCAAAAGGGCAATATTTTCTTAAGTAAATTACGTTACTTTTTCTTTGCTCAAGTTGCTGTAATCATGTCAATTTTTAATTTCAAACGTAATTCTAAGTAAGTGGAGAGGTTTAACCGAGATTCTAGAATAAAGAGTCATTACCTAAAGGGAAATCAAAATCAGAGCTTAGCAGATTGCCCTAAATG
Organism: Darwinula stevensoni; assembly: GCA_905338385.1. NCBI lineage: Eukaryota > Metazoa > Arthropoda > Ostracoda > Podocopida > Darwinulidae > Darwinula > Darwinula stevensoni. The sequence goes on along the minus strand of CAJPEV010001255.1, from coordinate 67,473 downwards.
CAGACCACCCTGTAGTATTTGAACCACTGGGCTGAAAGAGGTGAACTTTTGGCCTTTTGGGAGTTTACTGTAGGAGAGCACAGTAAATCAATTTTACATTGCTTATCAGTGTGCCAAGTATGTCAATTTAACCATATTCTGATCATGCATGAATGGCTAATCTGCTCTAAAACAGAAGAACCTACACTTTTGAAAAGAAGGCAGTTGCACCATTAAGTGTCTGGGTCTGCGCCAAGGTGATCAGATCCCGTTAGTCCCATATGAATACGTGTAGGCCGAACGAGGGGAAAACGGTCACCCTACAGACGTTTAAAAAAGTATCTTCATTCCAAGAGCATAAAACGAATCGTCACAGAACATACGAGCAGATACGGATGGACATCAATCACGAGAAAGGTTGACTGTACAGATTGTGGCTTGAAAAAGAGGGAAATTCCACTTTCGAGTCAGGGAGCACATCCGTTCGACTCAGTGCGGAGTCGTTTGAGTCAAATTAAAACACCTACGACAACGCGGTGTCGCATTTTGGTGGTCCTATACCGTACACCTTTTTCCTTCGCTAAAGATATATTCCTACCATGACTTGACCATTGAAAACAGGTTGCTTCAGAGGGGAACGAAACAAGATGGTCGTTCCCTGGGTTGACCATTATGGGTCAAAAAGACGCAGGAAGTGTTAATCGGACAGAAATATAGTTCGATTTTCGTTGATTTCCCATGCTCATTTATGACTAGATAGAACTTGACTTCCTATTTACTCTTCGCTAAAGTGTTGTAAGAAATATATTCACGACCATTGCCTACCTAACTAAAATCATCTCTTTGCTAGTTCCACCTGATCAACTACATATTTACTTTGGATCTAAAGGGCAATGCATGTGTAACTGTAAGGGTTTTATCTTCAGTTCATGTCCCATCGTTCATACGTAAATAATATCGATTACATTTTATACATTGTCCCATATTGTCTCCACTATTACAGTCTCAACATTCCATTCCATTTTTTTTTGCATTTTAGATAATTTTATCACCTGCTGATTCATTACTTGGTTATATACGGGACGTTGGAAGAAGTGGAGATTTCCCAAGGAAGAACTGGAATAGAAGCATGCCGATTCATCGGTGAGTTTCGACGATGAAGGCGTAACCTTGCCAAATGTGCTGTCCCAAGCCCTAATAAAGCTTTATTCAAAGCGTCCGAGAAAGGGATTCCTCGAAGATGGGGAATTGGAATGATATGTATATCAGTAGTTGACGGAATGATATTACTTGCGTTTTATAAGAGGGAGTAATTTGTTTATTTTAAGGCGATTATTCGATCTTGTCCATGCAATTGTTGACGTCGACTTTTCCTTGTCATGACAGGGGGATGGGCTCCTTCTTGACTCCGCTTTTGATTCCATGTCTGTTCTGGACTGGGTTGTCTTCGAATATCATCGTTTATCATACTGTGTACCTGGGACAACGGTACGGGAAGCCGTCTCTGGAGTTGAAAGCGGAGAATTTGGTGGGATGCCTTTTGAATTGCGTGGAGATATACCCGTCCCGGACTTGCTTTGCTTTCAACTTCAGGGAGAAGGATGGACTCTGTGAACTGATTCACAACGAGAAAAGCGTTCTCATTCCCTCAGATGGGTATCAGGCTTTCAGTCAATGTGAGTGTAACCGTATGATGAAAATAATAGTGTGAATGAACTACTGTTGCGAAATACAAGAGTAGTCCCCGTTTGACCCTTAAAGCAATTTCAAAGATATGCTGATATTTCGAAAGGGCGTTCTTAGCCAAACTTAAATACATACATTTTCTCTAATTTGAGCTATTAAAATAATGTTAGGTTAAGTTACGTTAGCCTATTTTTTGTCCTTGAACATTTTTTGATGAAACTAATACGTATGGAATCGGTTTCATTTGTGAACATTAATTGTATAATTTCTATCCAAATTTGAAAGGCTTGAAAGAGCTTGCTTAGGTTAGGATATGAGAAAATATATTACTATTTTCAAATGGGACTTCCAATGGGACCTGGAAAAAGCATGATTTTGGAAGTAATCGTTGAAGCTAGGACTAGGAAAATATATCCAAAAAGTTGGAATGTAGTTCACTGTGACATAGGACATGAAAGTTAATGATGAGTAGAGAAAAGGTAAGATTTTACAAAATACAATGAAATTGCATTTTAATTGCGTTGATTGAAAGTGAAAATTGCCTATTAGACCTGTGACAAATGCCTTACGATTTAAATTTTACTATCGAAAGTAAACCGAAGAGCCAGAGTCATCCTTGTCCAGATCAGAATCCGATTCAGTCAACAGTCAGGAAAACAGCGCGGAAAATGGAAGGCTGAATTTCGTTAAACTCGAGAACGGAAATTTCCGCTCTCCGCCCTCGCTTCCGTTGGACGGAAGGTAATTTATACTGATCGATCGCGTCGGGGTTCGTTCAACAAGGCGCCTTCAACAAGGGAGAAGTACGTAGTTCTGCTCTTGCTGATCTATCGATCGGAATCGCAAACGTGTGCAAAGAAGAGGGGGGAAGCGAAGATGGAGTGCACGGTCAATGTATCAAAAGAGGCAGAATGGAGAATAACATGTTCTGATGTAAGAAATTATTTTCATAGAACCAGTAGGAATTTTTGCATATTGTGACGGTCTTGGCGGCCTATATCGTCAAGTACCCGCCCGGAGTACTGAATCCGGAGTCGTGCGGGGTACTGGCGAGGTCCGTCCTCCAGTCCGCGGACCGGATGGCGACACCTGTGGTAGCTGTGGCCGTAAAGGAGGCCTTAGGAGCGGGGCGAACCCAACGAAAACTCAAGATCGTGGACCCATCCTTCCCTCCACACATCGGATATTTAGACATAATAAGTACCGGTTTAAGGTGTGGTAAATAACGTGGCGCCAGAGGCGCCATCTCGCGTCAATCCGAGAAAATACACTTATTCAGGTCTCTGGATTAAAGCAAAAAAAAAAACACTATATACAATATCGTGACAATATTCTAGGATGACTCCATATCCAAAGCAACTCTTTCGCAGTTTTTCCAATACATTTTCATTCATCACCTCTTCCCTGCACTATTTTGATCCCATATCTGATGAATTGCTCATAGTCTATATTTTTACGATCCTGAGGTCTCCAGCTATCCAACTAAACTTGTTCGATGGAGAACAGTCACAGATTTTTTTACTATAACAGAAGTTTCGCTCCCTCCATCTACGGAATTCCATCTCCAGTCAGCGATTTGCGTTTTGTGCTGAAGGTGATATCTGGCTCCCGTTTTGAGTTTTCCATTTTTCACTCACTATAAATCCACCCATAGACGAGTGACATATACCCGGTGAACACTATCAGGGGACCCAGAAGTCTCCAACAACAGGACTGATCAGGATCTAGACCAATAGACATCCCTTTTTTTTTCACTGCATGGTATTCATGTCAGTGCCACTCGTTATGACATGAATGTGTTTTTTTTATGTTCTTTCTCGCAAATGTGTGAACGATACAGTTCTGTGCTTGATGGACTACCCGAGGATCGAGCACGCGGAAGAATCCTTCGAAGGTTGGACGGGTAAGCATCCAGCCCCACCCGGTGGGAAGGTGACGTTCACTTGCAAGCACCCGCTAGGGTTCAGGGATGGGCAGAAGGACCACCAGGCCACCTGTTCGCCCTTAGAAGCTGATGCCTGGTCCGCGACGTTCGTTGAAAAGGAGAAGGATCTCTGTCCTAAACCACGTGAGCGCGCCTTTGGCTTCGTCAGTTTTAGACACATGTTAAGATTTGTTCGCTTTCAGATCTCCCAGGAGCAAATTACAATGAAAAAGGCAATTCTTGTAATAACGTCGGAAGCAAATACCAGGAGTATGATAATGAGATGGGTTCCCTGTGGGTGGGATATGGCAATTCCTCCGTATGCATCGCATGAAGCACCGGACTGTCGATGAATATTCAACGAACGTCCCAATTTTAGGTGCTGCTAACGTGCCATGAAGTAATGAAAACTGAATTTCAAAGGCTCTCTCTTTGCGAGACGGGAGGTCGATGAACGGCCGGCGGACGATGCTAAAAAGAACCCCAAGGCTTTTTTTTAAATCGACATGCACACGGTAGGTGTAAAAAAATCGATCGGACCTCTAATGAACGGCATGGAGGAGTCGATTGCAAGTAATAAAAAGATATGGCCATATTTAACGAGTATATTTAACGAGTTCTTCGCTTCTGTTTTCACTGTGGAATCCGACGAAACAGCGACTTTGGAGGAATTGAATGCGGACATTTCATAACCCCGAGGAGATGATCGTGAGGATAGGAGATCGTGAGTATAATAGGAAGTTGGCGGTGGGCAAGGCGACCGGCGCCGATGGGATTCCTGCGAGTGTCATCAAGGAACTCATGACAGAAATACCGGTTCCGCTAAGAATCATATTTGAAAGCATTATTAGGCCCTTTGCTAATTAAGCTAATTAAGACCTTTGGTCATCTGCTGGAAGAGAGAGCAGGACACAAACTTCAGACCATGCATTTCCCCATGCAAATGGTGGCATTGTCATTGAATTGGGCAAATACATACTCCGGCACAAATATATCTTTGAAAACATCTCCACCCAAATTGGGTGCCCCCAGGGCATGTACTCCCAAAGTCGGATGTTTCTTGAACTCATCATTCCAATAGCTACTTGTGTACAAAGTTTTAGATTTCTAACTTCTCTAGAACATGGTTAGAATTAGTCAGTCATTCACTCACTCAGTCACGATCGTCATACTGGGTGTCCACGCAGTCCTTGATACATTAAAAACTACAATACCTCAAAAAGTATGATACATGTGACAATCCTGTTTTTTTGTTTTTTCTTTTTTTTGCCAGAAAGAATAACTAAAATAATTTCTACCTGTAAACGCACAACTTCGACATATGCACCACTAGTGACACACAGAATGTCCAAACGATGCTCCACTTTATGCCAGGTGCAATGGAGCATGTCTGGAGTCACGCGTTTCCTATCCAAAACGCTAATGATTTCTAAAAAAATTTTCACGCCAGTTTCTTTTCATTGGGGTCAGAGTAGGTGCGTCTTTCTGGTACACTCGAGGGTAATTACGTTGCTCAGTAACACCAAACTTGGACTCCGCAAACCAATTAACACATTGGACTTTTTCTTCTGGAGTCACCATTATCTGTCAAGCGCTGTTTCACGCTCCCAAAAATGAAACAAAAATAAATAATGGGTTAAACACAAACTCTTTGAGGTGCTCAATGTGATGCAAAAAAAAATTGTCGTATCTATTATACTTTTGAGTATGATTAAAGTTCGTTTTGTATCAAGGACTTCGTGGATACCCAGCACAGTTATTAGATGCGGATGTTCCATTCGTTCTTTTCTGCTCGATTAAAACATGTAATTGGCACAATGTTATTGAAACAGGATCCTTCTTTTACAATGTTTTGGATCCATTGCAATAGTCAAGAAATGTATTGCTAGTCATAACTCTTTTCCTGTCCATTCTTAAGAAGTATCTCTTGCCCTACATTCACGTTACACTAAACTGTTCAGGAGATGGCGAATCGATTGATGGCATATACTTCGCCAAAAAAAAATTGATGCGAAATTTGAATCACCCTGGACAACAGAATGCATTCTTCCCTTTCGTTGTACCACTCTTGAACTTCTTAACCGATCCGGTCCAACCTCATCCGCTAAAATGGATTTGTTGGCTCTGATAATATGTTCCAACGTTTCTGGAGATGTCACCATGTCATCACAGTACACTTTCATTGCAGCGGAAATTGAGGAATGCCGAATGACGACAATGGGGAAGGAGTACCGAGGGATCAAGAATCAAACGGAAACTGGGAAAAATTGCATGCATTGGAAAGACTTTTCAACACAGAAAGACGGGGATTTCTCTTCTCAGATATTATATAATCCAAAGTACTCCGATAGGCTCGAGAATCTGCGCAAGCCCAACAATTTCTACACGGACGGACTCATTTCAAAGCAGGACCTAAACTATTGTCGGAATCCAACGGCGGCAGAGCGGCCATGGTGCTTCGTTTCCACAGACTATAGGAAATGGGAATTCTGCGACATCCCCTTCTGCCCCGGCCGCAAAGGTCTGGAATGATTTGGCTTCCGAGGATACTTTGCTAGAGAGAGAAAATTGTAGAGTATGTCTCATTTTCTGCCTGGAGCATTTCCATCACACTGCTCTAAGTCATGTTTCCCAGACTCGGAACTGTAAGCTCCTGGTATCTGACACTGGTGGCGAGCTCTGGGTGAATCATCTGATTGCCTACTAGTTTTTTGAATGACTCAATCGTCGCAATTGTTTTCTATCGTTTTGAATTCCGTTTTAAATACACTTTCACAATTGTGTAATCATTGTGAGAAACGGTTAAGTTGTGTAAATCCAAAGTCAGCCTGACATTGGGAAATGACTTCATTAGTTATGAAGTAGTAAACGCATGGAACTTTGGGAGCGTCATTGTGTATTCTTATACGACATAGTTGATCCCGAATGCAAACTGACGGAGATGGGAAGGGAATACATCGGTATGGTGAACGTGACAAAGACCGGAAAACGCTGCCTGAGATGGGACGAAAAAGGTTTTGCTGCCTCCCTGCCCTACGAAATGCTATTGTTGTCCTTTCGCGATCCATACACCAAAATGAACTTCTGCCGAAATCCGATGTCAAAGGAAATGCCCTGGTGCTTTGTCGACGACGGCGACTTGAAGTGGGAGTATTGTTCGATTCCCCTTTGTGAGCGTCCAAGTGAGTGGCTACCGGAAACTGACTTTTATTCACCCGCAGAAAAAAGTAGTTTACATTCCACGGAAAACAAACTCGTGCTCCCTTCCCTATTTACTATCACCTCCTGACCTTTTTCAGTTTGTCAGATTATTAAATTAATTTAACGTCTGTGCTCGAATTCTTGCACCCTACTACATCAGAGAAAATTTAAGTTTCGCTCTGGAACTCATAGATGTTTCTATTTCGATCCAGCAAGTCTTCTTATCCGATTACTATTTTAGGTGCCCCAGAATGCAAGGAGTCTCTCTCAGGATCGGAATACATAGGAGCAAAGAACTGGACCGTATTTGGCGCACCATGCCTTCCATGGAGTCCTCCAATCCCCAAACTCAAGAGTTCTCCTTTTTCCGAAATTTCCTCCCCTGATAACGTCCCGGATGACCACAACAACTGTCGGAACCCTGATACGTCTCCTGGTCCATGGTGCTTCATTGAATGGACCCCCAAAAATCAAAATTTTCCTCTTAAGGTTCGGGAGGCCTGCCATGTGCGTTCCTGTTTTCGAGAAGAAATAGAGAAGACATGCGAGGCAGAGGGCACATGCAATTCGAGTGAGTCGTAGGGCTTAAAATGTTATTACCAATTGTTAAGTCTATCATACGACGACTTCGCTTTTAGGTTTCACAAGACTCTGATGGCCACGTTGCTACATCTTTCGTCTCAGACTAAGGCACTTTAAAAAAAAGTCTTACTTGTTTCCAACGCTCAATTATATTTCGTTTTAAGATGCAACTAGGTCGCCAAGTAGTGGAAACTGGCCAATGTTGTGAATATCACTGTTGTGGTTCGTGTAAGAACGGAATGAAGTTTTACTTGGATCCAAAAATCGTCCTTTTGCTGAGGATCCCTAACTCCAAAATATAATGCATTATTCCCACACCTAGTTCAAACCGGAGCGCGGCAAGCGGTACGATTTTCAACCGGAGGTTCAAAATAAAACGCCTGCGAAAAACGCAGGCGTTTTATTTATTTATTTATATAAAAAAAAAAATTGCGATTCATCGGCCTGTCAGGGCTGTAGCCGTCAAACTGTTGAATATCCTACTCACAAATTGAGTACATCGATTCCTTCGCATCCATGGATGTGCCCTTGTTTCACTCAAATGTTGGTCCGACGTACCGTTTTATTTACTATCCCGAAACTTCAATCGTGCAATAGATAGTACGACTCACCCATGAAGGCTTTTGATCGCCTGAAATCCGTCAGATAGACATAGACAAAGAAAAAGAAGATGTCCATGGGCTCAATCGGGGCACGGGTCATGATTAATATGCAGAGGAATGAGTTATGAAGTGATGGAGCTGCAGCCACGCCAAGAGAATAGTGATGGTGAAGAAACAGGCATGAGCACCATCTAATACATGATTTGAAATCCAATATCTTTACGTTTTACACGGACATTTTTCGCAACTAGTATTAGCACAACGCCATGGCGTAAAGTAGCAATGCGTTTTTGAAGAAAACAATTTTTTGAAGATATTTCCTTGTCAATAGATGCGACGTCATCGTGATGCAATATTCTTTACTGGATGCTTTTTGTCCACCCTGAACCTCATTCTCCTCAATCTACACCATCATTGCAGATGGATTTGAGGCATTGCAGATATATCCGGAATGCCGAATGACGACATTGGGGAAGGAGTACAGAGGGACCCAAAGCAAAACACAATCTGGAAAGAAATGCCTGGATTGGAAAACGTTTCCATTGAAGGACATTCGCCTTCTTCTCCAGCAACAGTTGCCGGTGTCCGATATGAAAACTTTAAATGAAAGACAGTACATCTCCGAATTCATTTCAAAGCAGGATCTAAACTATTGCCGGAATCCAACGTCGGCAGAGCAGCCATGGTGCTTCGTTTCCACTTTCGAAAATCCGGTCTGGGGATTCTGTGATATCCCCTTCTGCCCCGGCCGTAAAGGTTTGTCATCCTTTGACCTCCGAGGATACTATGCTAGAGAGAGAGCAGAGGATGTCTCATTGTCTGCCTAGAGTATTTCCCCACACTCCTCGGAATCACGTTACTCATGCTTCGAACCATACGTTCGTGGTATCTCACGCTGGTGGGGAGCTACATTTGGGTTTGGGTAAATCGTCTGATTACCTCGAAGTGTTTTGAGTTAGTCAGTCGTCGCAAAGTTTTTCTATCGTTTTTAATTCATCTTTAAATCCCTTTTCATTATTAGTTGTGAAGTTGTAAACGCATGGAATATTTCAAGTGATGGTACCCATTTCGAGTAGCATTGAAAGGTAGTTGGATGCTATCATAAGTGGAGCAAAGAACGAGAAATGATAAAAGTGTCTTTGCATTAGGTATGTGTGCTTCCAAGAGCAATATACGAGGGAGGGGAGATAAAAAATTTCCGGTACTAAATTTTTCTTGTCACCGTGGTGCTTCTTTCTAACTACTCATGGGTATATCCATGATAGTAGTCCACTCCGGCATCTGCACAAATTATCCAAAGTTTCTTCAGCCGTTAAAATCATTGCTCACACTTGCCTCTTCGAATCATCAGCAGCGTCGGTGGCACGTTCGTGACGCTGTTCTAAATATCCTGAAATTTTCTTCATTTTTCAGTTTCACCGGTTTCTCATCTACGTTTGTCCTATCTACTAATCCCCATGCATCATAAGCCATCTAATGCACCGGACCTAGCTCCTAGTATTTTCTTCCTGCTGAAGGGATTGCTAAAAATCGAAGGAAATTCAAAGCATTATTGTAAACATGACGCAAGTACTGCTGGTGATTCCAAAAGATTAGGGTCAGCAATAGCGGGTGAAGAAACACCTGAAAGTTTGTGTAGATGCCATAGAGGACAAGTTTGACGATCATCACCATCAGTAATGGGAAAGAGTCACCACAGCGTCATAAAAAAAATTCAGTCCGGGGAATTTTTCATCACCAATCGTACCTCGAAGGTCTGTCTTATGAATCAAAACGCTCGACCTTAGCAAAGGATGTCCTATTGGACAGAAGTCCCTCTTCGCTTCCCAACCCGAACCCTGAAAAATGGACCTTGAATCACTCCGAAAATACAGGGAACAATGATTCGACGGGCAGACTCTCGAGTGAAAATGCAGGGGATTAGAAACGAGTGATATAAGAAAGGAATTATGATGTTGTGATTTCCTAAACTCATGATCATGATTCTAATTTAATTAGAAGGGTATTACAGTTTCAAAGTGCTTCATGTTTCTTGGACACAAGAACATGAGATAGCCCTCCTGTGATGCATTGACAACTGGAGATGGACGTGGGAATTCCAAACTTGATGAGATTATTTATTACTGCCATCCTTTTTAAATTTTTCTATCGAGGTTACACTGAATGGGACGAAGTGGGAACAGCGGTCTCAGAATGAGTTTCATGAAGTTATTTGCCGCATGATACGGGGAAGTTTTTCATTTTGAACATGTGCTAAATGATGGGAACCTTGCACACGATACTTCGCGATGAATATCGTTACGACTCTGATAATTCCGTCACATGGGACGCGCCCATGTTTGAAGTTATGGATCACATCCCACCACAGATTCCTCTCGTACCGAAAACCTACCCCGTCCTTTTGACCCTCAGAGCCCGTGGAATGCAAGTTGACCGAAGAGGGATGGGAGTATGCAGGGTCGACGAACGTGGATGCAGATGGTCGGAAGTGCCAGCCCTGGCTGACGTCCGACCCCGAGCGATTCCGACACCTCAACTTCCTCGCATTCCCCGACCAAATCATGGACTATAGTAGCAACTACTGTCGCAATCCTGACCCGAAAAATGAAAGTCTCTGGTGCTTCACTGAAGAAACAGGAACTCTGAAAGGACGGCGACAGTGCAAGGTCCCATTCTGCTACGAAGTGTATGAGCGTTCCGCTCTCGAAGGTACGCTTCATTTCGGGTTGCTTCTTGCTTGTTTTCATATCTCACTCCAGTTTATGGCTTTCAATGGTGAAGAATTCAGATGTTCAAATATATTTTACCCTACATAGAATTTCAAAATATTTTACACTGTTTAGTCTTTGTTAACTAAGATTTTTGGAAACCAGTTCACTTAAACCTTTCAAGCACTTCAGGCAAACAATAGCTAAGACTTCCACGCCTAAAACGTGACAGGTAAACCGGCGCAAGGATACCCGGAATGCTTGCAAACGGCGATGGGGAAGGAATACGTGGGGACGACGAGGAAGACGATGACTGGGAGGCCCTGCCTCCGATGGGACTCTCAGCCCTATGGAAAGCTTGAGGACTTCGACCCGAAATTATCCTACGATGATCATTTCAGATTTGGCAATGCCGCATCGCATCAAGATTTCTGCAGGAACCCGACGTTGAGGAAGCAACCATGGTGTTTCGTCGCCGATCCAGGCATGAAATGGGAATTCTGCGATATCCCCCTCTGCCCCAACTACCCCAGTGAGCTCACTCGGATCCACGAACAAATTATTTTATCGAGTTTGAAATGTTTCATGCCAGGGATGGAAAGGAGCGGCATTCAGAGCTTTCTTAGGGATGAATAATAACAGTCGTTTCTTGAAGTGGCCAAAAACGACTGCATGGTGGCCTTGGAAACTCGTTCTCACGTTGGGATGAGTATATTTCCAATATGAAGAAAAATTGAGTCATTCGATATGCCAAAGAGTGGCAGTTTTTTCCTTCCGAATTCTTTCAAGTCACGGAGATTGTTTTCTGTTGAGGAAACTATGTGCTCCATTCAATGCGACTTGAGCCTTACGGGATGATACGTCTCATATCGAATCAAATACCGGAGGAGGTATCTCAATGTTTCCAATAGTAATTTCAATGGGTCCGCATGTGATCTCTGGGTGATATGATGCGCGTCATTTTTCTCTTTCGCGGGAAGATAAAGGTTTTTGCATGGTTTCTCTCCACCAGATAAGACGGAATGCAAATGGACGCACAAGGCAGAGGAGTACGCAGGGACTCTCAACGTGACGGCGTCAGGGAAGCCGTGTCTGCCTTGGAGCAACTACGAATCGCTGAAAAAATTTTGGCCTAGATTCCCAGAAGACGTGAGGAGAGAGAATCACAACTTCTGTCGCAATCCGACCGGGAGAAAGGATCTTGCTAGCTGTTTAGTTCGTTTTGACGGAAGTGAGAACATTTTGGAAGCTTGTGACATCCAATTCTGCCCTTTCCACTACCTCCACTGAAGGTGCCTCGTAGTGAAGGAAGTAGTGAGGCAATGGGAGTGTTCTAGTGTTTCATGAACTGCTGGTTGCATTCGATACTCAGTTTGATGTAGTTACTTATGTTTTCAGCGCACATACTTCATGTAGCCGTATGTGGATATTTTGATGGAATGCACCAGGGGTGCATATTTTTCGTATATTGCCTTCACCAATGTTCTAGTTTTAACCGAAGACTAATTTCGGGCACAACTAGATCGACGACGGAGTGAATGCACTCGTTGAAGCAAAACGTGTCACACCTGAGCTCTACGTCCTTTTTGGGAAAACGTTCGCAAAGATATCATGGCTTACCCCAAGTGACTCTGCGAATGAAATCATCCCTGAGTGTAATTTCCTTGTCGAAAATTTCTTGCGCTACCCGTGTGTTAATGGTGTTGTCCTCGTTGGTTATAGAACCGCTACAGGGGAACATGTCGAATTCTAGTTATTTGATGGTTGTAATGGTAACGTTTGGAAGTGGCGTGCCGTTGCTCAGCTGCAGTGCTGGCAAATGCAGTATGATAGCGTGATTGCCATTCCGCTGGGATTATATTGTGAACAATGCTTCCTTATCTATCTACAATTTTTCTGTCAAAGGAGAAAAATGCAATCGAAGGGAGGTTTTGCTGAATTAAGTAGCCGAATATTAAGATCAAATAACCTTTTCTGTGGAGAGTGGTGGCCGATCGATGCAGTGAAAAATGGAGATTTAGTGCAGGGACATATCCGAATGAACTAGATGGGGTCCAGCATGCGTTTCGATGAAATAAAAAACATTTTTAAAGGTAAATATACATTTGTATACACAATTACTTAAATACATTGGATGTTCTAATAATCTTTCCTCTTTTTACTGATATATTTAATTAATTTAGACATGACATTTTTTCCCTGAACTTTTAAAGTTTGGAAGGTATCGTTATCGTATTATCTATTCATATGAAGGTGGTGCAGAAGGTAAAAACTGCAAGTTGTTGCAAACCGTGTACTTACTGATTACTTCCTTACTGTAGAAATGACAGGTTCTCCAATCTTGTAATGCAAGCTGTTTTCCTTCCCCTAAAAATCATTCTTTAACTTCTCGATATCAACCTATTGCTGCTTATGGTTCGTTCTAATGTTTCATGCTGTTATAGTTTTCAATTTCTTTTAATATGTGTGAGAATTCTATTTCCGATACTTCTCCGTCATTAATGGCTTTCGAAACGATATCGGCGAGACTATTTTGTTTTGATTTAGCTAAGAAAGCTATCGTATTATTTTTCTTTACTTTTGATCCATGTTTTTTAGAGACAATATTCAAAGTAGTACCTATAATCCCGGAATAAGAGTTTTTGAAGACAGCAAATCTCATTGATCCTTGATTATCTTCGGCACCCAATCAATTAATGGAACGAAGGAGGCGATTGCGCATGGAGTTGAAGAAAAAGATATAACCGCTATTTTATCGCGAACGCTTAAAATCTCAGTATTTCCAGCCGCAAGGGGGAGGCAGCACGGTGAACCATGCCACCGTTCCCTTGCGATTATAGCGGCAACTCTAGTCTCCTTGTTCTTCTCAGAGATGACCAGACGAGCTCGAATCTTTGATTTTCTGTGAAAGTTGTCCCCTCCCTTTCCTGTTGCCGATTTGGAAAGTACATTTTGAAAAGGCACATCTTCGGATGATAAGGAAGAGTTGAGTTCACGGACACCCTTTTTTTCTAGTCTAGATTTCCCTAGCGGATGAAACCTTTGAGAGTTTCAAAAGGGGTCACATCAGGATTATGAGCTTGTTTATGGATGTGCACGATGTTTGTCCTAGGCGTCAGAGTCGGGACGACGATACAGATGGCTCCAGATGGGTCTACATGTATCCGTCCTCACCGAGAAGTCCCCAAGATAGACCTCTACATGGGTAATGAGTTCTGGAAATCCAGGGTGAGTCGAGGGAGGGGTGAGTGGAGGGTAGGAGGAAGGGAGTGGAATGTCTTTTAGATATGGTTTCGGCACTACTTCTTTTCCGCCATCCTTCATATTCAGTACGTTTGCGTCGATTACGTCGAATGCCCTCGATAGCGGGAGAAGGAGTTCTTGGCCCGCACATGAAATGCATGAGGAGAAACAGGGAAGGGAGCAACTGATCTGGAAAAGTGGGTCTCATCCGCCAGTCGAGAGGTTTCAAGCGAGGACCTTGACACGTCTGCCGCATGTCCCCCGAGAAACTTTCAAGAGGAGTTTTGCAGGCAGAGATGACCAGGAAAAGGCCTTTCGGTGGACCTCGAACTAGGCGGAGTGATGACGTCGCTTCGTCAGGCGAGGCGAGGTATCCCACCAGCTGAGCTCGAGTCTATCGTCCAGGCACCAGGTCATCGGGTGACGTTCTTGAGCACGCTGCAACCGTTGGGAAAATCGGTATCGTAAATGCACAAACAAATGGGCAGTCAATAAGTTCTGCATTTTCTAGGGGTCTCCTGTCTAAGGCATTCGTGTTTTTCCTTGCAACTTCTGACACGTTCCTCCATTTCTTCTTGATTTTGCCTACTGCTCTGCTACTGCTACTGCTATCGAATGCAACCAACGGTTGCATTCGATGCTCACTGCTAGATGTAGTTATTTATGTTTTCAGCGCACATACTTCATGTAGCCGTATGTGGATCTTTTTGATGGAATACACCAGGGGTACATAATTTTCGCATATTGTCTTCACCAACGTTCTAGTTCTAGCCGAAGAATCCTTTCGAGCGCAACTAAAACGACGACGTAGCGTATGCACGCATTGAAGCAAAACTTGCCACACCCGAGCTCAATGTCCTTTTGGGAAAACGTTCACAAATATCCTTACCCCAAGTGACCTGACGAACTCTGCGAATGAAATCATCCGAGTGTAGCCTTGCCGAAAATTTATTGTGCTACCCGTGTGTTAATGGTGTTGTCCTCGTAGGGAGTATTGGTTATGAAACTGTTTTGGGGGAGCATGTCGAATCCTCGTTATTTCAAAGTTGAAATTGTAACGTTTCGAAATGGCGTGCTGTTGCTCAGCTGCAATGTCCGCAAATGCAAATGATATCGTGATCGCCATTCCGCTGGGTTTATTTTATGGACAATATTACTTTATCGTCAATATTTCCGTAAAAAAAATAAAAAAGCAAAGCGAAGGGTGGTTTTGCTGAATTAATTTGCCGAATATTCCAATCAAAGAACCTCTTCGGTGGAGTGTGGTGGCAGATCGATGCAGTGAAAAATGGATTCTGGAGTGCAGGGACTTATCCGAATGAGTCATGCATTCGTTTCGATTTAAGTTTGTCCTTAGGCGTCAGAGTCGGGACGGCGATAGAAACTCCAGATGGGACTACATCTATCCATCCTCAACTAGAGTCACCAAGAGACCCCTACATGCGTAATGAGTTCTGGAAAACCAGGGTCAGTGGAGGGAAGGATGAGTGGGCGGGGGGGAGGAAAGAGGGAGAGTGGAGGGTAGGAAGGGAGTGGAATGTCTTTTAGATAGTGAGAAAGCAGTGCGGAAAGCCTACTTACTTTCCGCCACTCTTCATATTCAGTGCATTTGCGTCGATTACGCATATGTCGATTATCGATACCGGGAGAAGGAGTTCTTGGCCCACACCTGAAATGCATGAGGAGAAACAGGGAATGGAGCAACGTATGGGGGCCGCGGAATGGAGCCGCCATCGGACCCGGAACAAAGAGGGTCTCATCCGCCAGTCGAGAGGTTTCAGGCCAGGAGGCTTTGACACGTCTGCAGCATGTCCTCAAGAGCTTTCAAGAGCTTTGCAGGCGGAGATGACCGGGAAGAGACCTTTCGGTAGACCTCGAACTATGCGAAGTCATAACGTCGCCCTGCTTCGTTTAGTGAGGCTAGACATCCCACCAACTGAACCTGATTCTGTCGTCCAGGCACCACATCATTGGAGGTTGCTCTTGAGCACGCTTCAACCAAGACCCCATTATGTTGGGAAAATCTGCACCGAAAATGCACATACAAATGCCAGTCTCTAAGTTCTGCAACTTCTGGGGGAATCTTCCTCCTGCTTTCGTGTTTTTCCTTTGTATCTTATGACACATGATAGAGAGCACTTGGACTTTCTTCCATCGAAAACCGAGCTTTCAGTTTGCTCTAGATTTCTCTCACATGAACCATTCAACTGCTGGATTTTTGGAAATGCTCGGAAACAGCCCGTCATTCCCGTCTCTTGCACGTGAATCGATGTAGAGTATGATTAGGGATTGAGGAAAAGGGCATACACTTCATGAAGTGATAATTCCCATTGAGGAGGCAGAGCACACCCAATAAAACTAACAGGAAAATAATTTCAACCATGAACGCGTTATGATTTGCCTACGGCTATTAGACTTCCTATCCGTGAACCACAGCAACTTGTATTTCTTGTTGCATTTCTTTAAGAAAAAGGCTGGAAACGATTTAGAAGCTTCGAGAAACAGGCGATGAAGTTCCATAGCTGCACGCCAGATGGTGGTGGTCTGGTAGTGCCTGAAGGGAGAAGGGGTGACCAAATGAATACCTGTAGTTCCATTTCCGTTCTAGGTATGGTGCTGACCAATCGAAGCGCTCCAGAGATGGCGCAGGCCGAGGAAGGAGATAAATTCCTTTTCGAGTGCAAGACAAAAGGGGAACTGAAGAAGGGGGGGGGTCAGCTCCTCTAGAAGGTGCGCAGTTCTGTCCAATAAGATCGGTTCGAACAAATTCGGCTTCGAATATAATGGCTCATTTCTCAGCATCACACCTGTTGGTAGGTATTCGGGTGGCCGCAACGAAACGGCTCTGGTCCAGTGCTGCATTGACGATAACAAAAAAAGTCACCTGTCAGACTAACATGCATGTCATAATGACGAAACAGACACAAAAAGTTGGGGACTCGCCAGGCACGGGACATCCAGAAGGTAAAGACGTTCCTCGTCAGCGCCAAAGCAGGGAGTGCGGAAGAGGAACTTCCAGACGGCCTTTATATACCCTGGGAGCGCCGCGCCTCCAGCTCCCAACGGCTCGAACTTCCTCCTCTTCCTCCCCCTCGAGATCCATATCTGCCTTCCCTCCCGTTTCCGTTATCTGATCTGACGAAACTTTTTTTTTTTGGCTTTTTGACGGGGGGCGCTTTCCGGATTCTCGCCACTTTTTCAGGATCTTCGAGGAATATTTTCTGTCCGGCCAGGGAGCGGACTCCAGTCGCAAAAGACGGCCCGACATTCGCCTCACATTCGGCCGTGGTCGCAATCTCGGTCAAGTCTTTCGTCGACATCGGCCCAACGTGCTGAGAAATACGAGGAGACACATGCCTATTTTCATTTCTCTTCTGAAAGCGATGAAAATCGGATTTTTCTGTCGTCTGGCGATGCGAATACGGAAAATGTTGTCTCGCCAATTTCTTTCCTCCTGGCCTCATCCCGAAAGACGAATTCTTAATCCCTAATCCCTCATACCTTACGTCCAAACCCAGCAACAAATCACGGAAGAACTCTAACCGAAACTTTTTGAATGAAAATAAAAACGAAAAATGATTCACCAAGGAAGAATGAGAGAAGCCTTACATTTTCCGGCACTGTTACTAATTAACGGGATGAATTGCAAGGGATTGTTGACGCAAGATTTTCTCCGGAACGGTTTAAATACTCGTTGGAATTTTCGGTCTCATAAAATCCAGCCGGTTTTGCTCATTTTTGCAGTCGGAATTCGAGAAAATTCGGGAACGAAGATGTTGGAATTTCTCAAATTTTCCGATTCGCAGGGAGAAATTTCCACCCCCCCCCCCCCCCCCCCCAAAAAAAATTTTTTTGCCGAAATAGGGAAAAACCGATTCCGTCGCAGTCGACCCCTGAGTGTCGTTCGTTGCCGGGTCGACTTCGACCTTCGGCATGCCTCGTCATAGGGCAGAGATGATTTTTTCCTTTTCACGCCCTTGCTTTTCCTCCTCCGTGTGCCAGTCACCTATAATCGACATTTTCTCGGTCTCCTCGGCGTCATTCCGTGCTTCCCCGACAGGGATGCTCCGACAGTGATGCCACAATGGTGTACACAACCCTCGGACACAACCCTCATGACAGCGGCTCCAAACCGGTTTTCATCAACTCAGGATCGAATACACGGGATACAACGCTCTTCGATTGGATTCTCCGCCCCGCCCCGCCCCGCCCCATCCCCCCCCCCGACCTCGTGTGACAAACAAACCAAAACACATCTCTCTCGCACGAGCCACCTCCAGACTCTCCATCCACTCAACTTTCAAGTTTCTCCCGACGCGCGGAGATTTCATCCTCGACTAAACCGATGCAACGGCCCACTCACACCCTTATAGGGGCCGGTTTCCCCCCCCCCCCCCCCGGATCCGCCCCTGCTGTGAAGCGCCAAGTACAATTAGAACTACTAAGCATTTCCTTCAGCATCCTTCTTACTTTGTCGATCAGCTGTAGAATACGGACAACAACTTATATTGGAAGACTTCTCGAGCATAATCTAAACGACATAAATTAACTGAAACTAGTGATTATAAATGAGCAAATTAAAACTTGCTGCACGACGCGATGGCGTCGGAATCCAGGGAAGCCTCCCGCGCTCCCACGGGCATCTTCGATTCGGCTAGCATCTTGTTCCTCACTCGATAAAATAAGGCATTTTTAGGATGGATGCAAATTACTGCTGACTATTATTAATTGCAATTCTTAATTGCAATTGGTGATTACAATTATTAATTGCAATTGGTGATTCGGACCACGCAGAAGCACGACGGGCTGATCGTGCGATCGGGCACGCGAGTGACGGCGGAGGTGATCAACGCCGGGGAGAAGCTGAAGGTGGTGGGACGGGCGGGGACAGGCGTGGACAACATCGACTGCGACGCGGCCACGCGGAAGGGCATCTTCGTCATGAAGTGGGAATCGAATACGCTCGATTCGAATACGCTCGGGTCGAATAGGCTCGATTCGAATACGCTCGAGTGCGGCTTCCCGCGCGGCTGCGTTCTAACAGGTCTCCTGTTTTTGTTTTGCAGCACGCCGGGGGGGAATACCCTGAGTGCCGCGGAGCAGACGTGTGCCATGCTGCTCGCTGTCGCGAGGTAAGTGCCGGCCGAGGCGGAATCCTTGCGCTTGGGGTGTGAGTGGGCCGTTGCATCGGTTTAGTCGAGGATGAAATCTCCGCGCGTCGGGAGAAACTTGAAAGTTGAGTCGCATTTGTCGATGGAATCGCTTCTGGACTGAGGGAGCAGGCCAAGGAGAAGAAAAAAAGCCGGCGTCGAAGTCACCATTCGCTTCAGATTATTGCCGACAGATGCAGAAAATGCAAATTTCACGGAGGGCTTTGTGACGTCGTTGATGAATGAGTTGGAACGGGTCGAATTCTTTTCGTAGGGCTCCATTTTCTGCATTACTTTATTTATTTATTTTATTTTTATTTTTTTACAAATAAAGGAAACGTCGTAACATCATATCAGTCCAGTCGCCATTACTTTCCCTTCTTCTAAGGATTCTTCTTGATGGACCTGAAATTGGATTGTAGATGTCGTGGAGCTTTTATTTGTCGATGGAAAACATTTTTTTTTAACTTAGGCGTGAGAGGGTTGCTCTCGTTTCGGTTCGGAACAACTAAGTTATTTTTATTTTTTTATTTATATTTATTTGCTTATTTTTTGCTCATTTTAAGGGGATCCTGCGTGATATATATATATATAAGTGGAAATTGATCCATTTACGTGAGAGAGGTTTCTTCGCATTTAAGAGGAAAAAAAAAAGAAGTTTAAGTCCTTCCCTCTGCGGGAACTTGGGAAGCTTAGGATAGATTTTTTTTTGCAGAAAGACCAGTTATCCTTTCAACCTTACCTTTGTTTAAAATAATAATAATAATAATAATAATAAAATAATAAAAAAACAGTAATAATAAAATGAATAAATAAAAAACCTTGAAACTTGACGAAATGGGAAGCAGGGCGGATAATATCCTGTCTTCAGAAGATTAGTTTTGTAATTCCTTGATTCTCGATGGAGGCGCCGAAAATGATGAACAAAAAAAGAGTGGTACGCCTTGTCGCTTTATTTATTTTCTCTTCGGGCAGGATGCTCCCGCAGGCCGCGGCTTCGTTGAAGGAGGGGCAGTGGGATCGGAAGACATTCATGGGGCAGGAGCTGCACGGGAAGACGCTGGCCGTGGTGGGGCTGGGGAGGGTCGGGAGGGAGGTGGCTGTGAGGATGCAGGCGTTCGGGATGAAGGTGAGAGAGTCTTGTGGCTTTTGGTTGTTGGGTGGTGGATGGGGTGGATGGAGTGGATGGAGTGGATGGAGTCGGGTTGTTTTTGCAGACGGTCGGGTACGATCCGGTGATTCCGAGGGAGGCGGCGGCGGAGTTCGGCGTGGAGAGTCTGGCGCTGGGGGAGATGTGGCCGAGGGCGGATTTCATCACGGTGCATACGCCGTTGCTTCCTCAGACGAGGAGTGAGATTTTTTTTTTATTTTCGCAGGATCTGTTGTGAGTCTTTGGGAAACCGCGGGGGGCGGGAAGGACGGAGCGACGCGTCGTATTACTTTTTGGCCCGCGTGGAACTCGCAAATTTGGCTTTCCCGATTCTGCGGGCGGAATGGTCGTCTCTGCAGTCTCGTGGTTCGGTCGCTTCGTGAGCAATTTGGAAAGGGGATCGGTGGCAGACGAGACTTTCGGCTCCATGTCCACACCTGCGGAACTTCGTCGATAACCTTTTAAAGATTTGCATTCGCTACGATGGGGGGAGACGCGGACGCGCAGAGCGGAAAATCGAGCAGAAAAGCGATTTATATACGAATTTTCTTTTTCTTCGAAACTATTAAACCGGGAAGCCGCGAATCGTTCCATAACCGCAACGCATCTTCTCAGACCTGATCAACGACGAGGTGCTGTCGCAGTGCAAGCGAGGCGTGAAGGTGGTGAACGTGGCCCGCGGCGGGATCGTGGACGAGGCGGCCCTGCTGAGGGCCCTCGAGGACGGGCGATGCGGGGGGGCCGCGCTGGACGTGTTCGAGGAGGAGCCGCCGAGGGACCCGGAGACGTGGAGGCTCGTGAGGCATCCGAAGGTCGTGGCCACGCCGCATCTGGGCGCGAACACGCACGAGGCGCAGCAGCGCGTGGCCGTCGAGATCGCGGAGCAGTTCGTCGATATGATACATGTGAGAGGGTCGGGATTTTCTTGGTTGGCTGATGATTTTATCTCGCGTCAAAGCGAGATAAAATCATCAGCGTTTGAATCCCTGGAACACGAAAATGAGGTACTGATGCTCCTGAGATGAGCAGAAATTTTTTCATGTGGTGCCTTGGAAATATCAAGAGTAAATTAACATTTATGGTCCCCGAAAAAAGTTAGCATTTCATAGGCGAAATTTCAGTGCCAAAAAAAAATCGAAAGGTGGAAAAAGCAAAAGAAAGACGCACTATTGCTTTGTGGTTAAGTGGTTGAATTCAGCTTGAATTCAGCTGGTTTTTGAAACAAACCTAGTTTTTGGACATCACTGTTCTGGATCATTTTGGCTTTCGAGGATCATAACTTTGTGAACTAAATCAGGAGAAGCCGTTGGTGGGAGTGGTGAATGCACCGAGTTTGAGTCTCGCGAAGACCAACGAGATGAAGCCTTGGGTGGGGCTGGGTCAGGCCTTGGGCGCCATTGCAGGGGCCTTGAACCCCAAGGGGGCTACACCGGCTCTTCATGTCGATGTCATTCTTTATGGTTTGCCATTTTATTTATTTTTTTAAAATTTTGCACGTCCTGGGGGCTTTAAGGGTTGGGTGATTTCAGGACCGGGACTGAACCAGAAGATGTTCGTTGCAACCACGGCCATCCTTGTGGGGCTGATGAAGGGAAGCATCGAGAATGGGATCAACTTGGTGAATGCACCGATCTTGGCCGAAGAGGCAGGCATCACAGTCAGGGAGGAGCACGTGCCCATTTGCACTTCTGATGTGCTGGCCTCTGGTACGTCCGCGCTCAAACTCGTCCTGAAGAATGGAAGCACTGAGCACAGTCTCACCGGTCTGGTTCTCATCAATTGCTTTCGCGTGTGAGGTGAAAAAAAAATGGTATGACGGCCTGCTTTTCGTGTGGCTTACAGGATCGTTGCAAGGAGACATTCCTTTGCTTTATGAGATCGATGGGGCCCGCTTCAATACAGGTGTGATATTGAGTGGCCAGGTGCTGTTCTTCACAGGGAATCATACAAGCCTTCCACAGATTATCAGTAAGTTTTAAGATTGTTATATCCTCTGCTCAAAACCTGTATCCTGGGCTTCTTGTTCGAAAGAAATTAATTTTAAATATCAATTTGCAGGCAAGATCATGGGTTCTGAAGGCAAGGTTGAGTCAGCACTAATGTCGAGCGAAGACAAGGCAAAGCAGACCTGGTTTGCCATTCGCACATCCAACTGCATCGAGGGAAAGATTGATGTGGGGACACTTGCAAGAGTGGTTGCCCAAGTTCATTTCTGAATATCATGCCCTGCCAGGCATAACATTTTGCATAAATGAATTGCTTCACTTATTGATTTAGGTGGAGGAATGCATTTTATTTTCATCCTCAAAATGGTGAAAATGCATTGATACAAAAAAAGGCACTTGAATGCATATTTCATATCACCACAGCTCATCACATAAGACACACTGACATTATCAAGAAATACAAAGCCACTCTTGAAGCTTTCATAAAGCCTAGCAGGTTAATGCTGAAACTACACCAAAGCTCTTTCCATAGAGAAATTTCTCTTCACCGCGGACTTAGTCACCAGCATGCTTACTATTAAAAAAAATCACATGAAAAATGGATTTTTGTTATAAACTGTACAATCACTTGCACTCATTGATAGTATGCAGGATTCAGTTTCAACATACTCAGCAGAGAAATGAAAAAACTCCATGGGCAAGTTTAAGGGGAAATGGGAATTCAGACATGTTGAAGTCCCAGTTTAGTGCTATGGTTATAGAAGTTGAGCTTCAATGCAAGTCTTTCAACATATGGCATCAGTGGACAGTGACTAGAAGTGGCTATGAAAGATGTTCATGGGCGTTGGAAACATGTTTGAGGAATTTTCATTTAAAGGAGAGGAAAAAGGAAAAGTATACCAGGCCATTGCTGTCAGGCAAGACATTCAGCTATTTGTTCGGAAATAAGTGACTAGCTGGTTCAGTTTCTCGTTCTTGTTACAATGAAAGAGACAGGAAGACATGGGATGGATCTGAAGGCAGTGCATAAGGGAAGACTGTTCTATGATCACCTTGACTATCACAGGCGGTCATATGTTGACTCAGCTCGGCATCCACCCAGGACAAACACAACTCCATCCTGCAAAAGAATTACAGCCAAAATATTCCATGAAAGCATGGAGAATCACCTTTCAATATTTCACTGGCCTGGTTCTCACCTTCATGAGACCGGGGAAATCCATCCAGAAATTCCTGTTGGGTATCATTTCCCACCCCTCAGCTCCACGTACAACACGGAGGATGATCATGCCAATGATCAGGTACAAAATCACTCCAACAAAAAACACAATCACAAGAATGGAACCTATTGACAGCCCTCCACTCTCAGTGGCTCCTAGGTTTCCAGCTCTCTCCCTTGTTTGAGTGCTATGTGCTTGACATGAACAAACACAAGGGGTGTGGAGATACATCAGCTAGAAATATGAAAGATATGGAAATTTAGTTAGGGTTATTATTTGAACTTATCTCTGAAGAAGTTCAGGAACTTACATATTTTCTGCTCCCTGGAGGCATCTCACCTTGAACTTCAAGCCATGTTGATGTGTTACATGTGAGAAAGATTTGTGTCTGTCTGTAAGTTAAAACCAAACAAACCTGCTATTTTCATGACCACACTTTCATGCTAAAAATTGATGGATATGCATGATCTTACCTTTCCTCTGACTCAACTCCATGCTTCAAAGATATATATGGCTTTCCTGTCGCAGAACTCAGTTGACGTTGGACACTTGATAGATCCCCAAGATTCAAGGATTTCCCAGACAACTCCTGACAAACCTTATCCATAAAAAAATACAAATAACCTTGACATATAGAGACTACATGATGTGATCCAGTTCAAGCCTAGTGCCACAGCTAGTGAAACAGCATAACTACAAAAGGTTTGCCATCAACTCATGCATGTATACCTAATGAAGCAAACTTACAAAAACAAGGAATACTTCCAGTGATGAAAAATCAAGTTTAATACCTAAGTTAATTTTGAAATCTTTACACAATCATCTACCTTCACTCACTTTTACACAATATTTCAGCAGTTTAAAATGCATCCATTGCAAATATTTATTTTATATCTTTGAAAGTAAAATCATACACAATCCACCTTCCTATATCCTTCTATAGACCTATGTCCATAGGTGGTGAACACACTTTGAGGCCTTTAGACATAATAGCAATGCCTTTTTTCTGAGATCCATAGAGATATATATAACATAATTTATTATTTTACATCTCTACCTTTCCCTCTGACATTGGCAGGTATGAAGTAAACTTTCAAAAAAAGCAGAACACTTTGCCTTTTTATCTTCATACTCTGAAGTCTTAAGTGCCATACTAAGAACCACATTCCTACTTGTGTTCTTTTACCACCTCCCCCCACCTGGCTTAGAATTTCTGAAGAATGCTGGACTGGGCCTAATATTTCATTGGGATCTTTCTGGCAAAAGCTGATAACCTTGAGACAAATTAGGTATGAAAAAATAAAAGGAATTGGACAAGAAGAGAATGAAATAGGCAAGACAATCTGTCCTTTCTAACATGATCAATGCATGCAGGGGCCAAATTTGATACATTTTCACCTTGAACAAAAGATAATGACCAAAAATGTTAATCCATAGTTCTATAATAATGCAGTAAATCTATACAATGCATCAAGGGATACAACAAGCTAAGGATAATTGAGTATCATTGGCAACTGGATAAGATGTGTTTTTTTTTCCAGAGACAGACAGGAGTGACCAAACTGATTTCCCTTGAGAGTCTCAATCATTAATCTTGCAAGGTATTCACTAGGGCTGCAGGGTTATTTTTCAGAATTAATTAGTTTATGTATAATGTTTATAGAATTAAACTAATGGTATTAGCATGAAATTGATTTATGATACTTTAGCCATTATTACCTTCTGTTTTTCACAATCGGTAAGAGAATTAGGAAATGGGTCCGACATTGATAATGAGTCCAGGCCAACACATTAAGGATTCATTGTAGATGTAATTTTGAATACTAGAGAAAAATTATGAAGATGAATTCAGATTCAGTCATATTTGACTTCAGATATTAGATATCAGATCAGCAAGATATAGGCAATCAGACATCAGCAAAAAAAAGTATATCATTGCAGCCATTGCATTAACACATACATTAAATCTAAATTATAAGTACACACATTCACTAACCAGAGATGCTGGATCAGATACTGTGTGTTCATCAGCACATAAAGCTGAATTCTTACTTATTCAAGCTACACAATGAAAGCCAAACTGACAGACAAGATGTTCTCCACAACACCAGAAAGCATTGTCTAGCCTAGCTTACATATTGCCATGAAGAGATCAGGAATCCAGACTGAAATGGTGAAATTGAGGCCAAGGCTCACTGACAAGCACTGGAGAAGCAGAACAGCTGTTGGGATCCGACGAATTCCCACGACTGAATTGAGTACAGGGGTCAACATAGAATACTGATGGATCGGTCGGATTCAGTGATGTTCTTGCCTGGAACCTGCAAAAATTGAGTCAGAATGCTCGATTCCAAAGCTAACTGCACTTGAAATCTGACCTGAGAGGTGAGGGTGATATTCAAGATTGAAACATGGGTTGCAAGGGATTCACTAACGTTAGCGTTGAAAAACCTGAGGCAGTTGACTCGGATATTAGGATATTCCAGGGACCAGTGATAATTATTCTAAAATCCGGATTATTCCAACATTTGAAGCTATCGTACTGTTGAGAAACCACGGGATTGTTCAGCCATCACACTCACCTCGGGATAGAACTTCCCGCATTGGCCCTGAAGCATGGACAAATGTCGCACTCAAAGGAAGGATCTGCTGAAGAAGCGCATTGGAGTACATGAAAGAGAATGATCAAGAGCGTTCCGAAGAATTTCCACTTGGAAGACATAAAAGCACATCGAAACCATGTGCTTATCTGCGGCGCCCTAATGGCAGCCATATTGCTTCTGATCCACCTCTGAGCCTCAGTGTTGCATGATAACCCATTTAAAAGTTTCAGTGGGAAAATATTAGCTTTCGAATTCATCTAAAAATACATGTTAAATGCATCAATATGAGTTTCTTTGGGTGAAGAAATGTTCCTCTGGATATTTATTCGTATTTATTGATATACTTACTATTGCGACCCCTATTCATTCAGGTCACATTTCGCAGCCGTGATTATGAATGGCGCTGAGTGTACGGTGGGGGGGCACGTTGAATGTACGTATTCCGGCGTTGAGTAATCGCAATATAAACGAGAAGTTTGCTATTTGGTGTGAGCTATTCTGCCAAGGAGAGCTACGTACGAGACCAGGCTGTGGAACATTTCATATTCTGTTAGGTCGTGGTAATCTCGTCATAGCTGATAACACACTCTGAAAGTTTTCCCTAAGTGTGTGTGGGATCGTCAGGGTTGGCCTAGACCAATAAGGAACATTCTAAATCAACCCTTTAGGCTGAAATGGACAGGATTTACAATGTTTCCAGATTGAATTCGAACCCCCTATAGGAGCGCTTCCATCGATTGCAGGTAGTGGCATCTGACAAGTGGTTCTGTCTATCGTCTGCTGAGGCGAAACCTCTGGAAATGCGTTTCCTTCGTTCACCACTAAAGGGGGATGGTACGAATTCAATCCGGAAACAATGTAAGGCGGGTTCTCAGGGTATTCCATACATTCCTAACCTTTTGATCTCTTTCAATGCTCAGGTTGGTCTAGACCTGTGCTGAAGAATAGAAAAGAATAGAAAAAGTCTAGGGTATATCACATGGATTTTTCTGGGGCACAGGAGTTTGCCCCATTTGATAAATCATGCAATAGTATTTCGTTTACACCAATGGTTTTCAGGGTCTATTAACCTTTTGGTATTAGAGTATTTTGAATATGTTTACCCTGTCACTCAAATTTTTCCATACCTTGGCAATACGTCAAGACGAGATAACTTTGGAATGGATGCCAAATGGTTATCAAGGGAGAACCTTTTTTGTGGTGTATGATCAGATTTGCCATTTCATAATGATTCTGGGAAGGTTATAAAAGTATGACTGCATCCAAAATTGGTACTTTAAACTCCTAAGAACCAGCAAATCAAGATTTGGGGTCCAAAATTGTTATATAATTCTCAAGTTTGTCCCACTTTAGGGCTTTTTCTTTGGCTAAGCTATGTGATTTCCTTTGGTCAGGTGCATTTCTGTATATTTCCAGTTATCTGGAACAGGAGAGAAACTGTATCTTAACTGGACATCACTTTAAATTTTTCTTATTCCCAATTAACTAACAATAGCTAACTGGTGATTCTAATTTCAGGCTTTGACTTAATAAATAATTCTCTCAAAACAAAAGTAAAAAAGGTATGATATCAAGTACATGGTATAATTGTTCTCTGGGGTCTCGTGCTCTTCAATACATTACATTCTGGGCATACCTCTGTTTCATGTAAAACTTTCTGTTAGCAAACATATCAGCCATTTTTAAATACATATAGCATCATTTCTGTGTGATTCATATGTAATAAGTTGTAGAGATTGTGATTTTGACAGCTTAAGAACTGGACTTCTATGGTGTTGGGTTGGTAATTTATTGGTACACCTGGTGGTCATTTACATGGGGATTTAGAAATGAATTAATTGTTGGGATTGCATCCACATTTTGCACTCCCCCTTTCCCTCCATATTTGTTTGTGGGAGATTGAGTACCCCCTATCCCCTTTGGGTTGCATTCTGACCAAATATGTGACTTAGCTACCTTTAAACCTGTGTCTATTGGCACATTATCAACAAGTATCAGCTAGCAACCAAGCTATTCAATTTGCCCCTTATCTAGGATCAAGTAATATATGTCAATTTTTGTTACCAGTTGCATGCACTGCAATGTGGGCCAATATTGGAAGTCTTCTTGACAACAAGGTATCTAGTCCAGAGATTATTGATCATTGTATTTTCTTCTTTATTGCAGGGAAACTACAAGGTTAAATTTCTTGAAACTCAGGTGTTTGCCTTGCAGGCACCAAATGCTCTTCTAAAATGGAAGGTCTTTCTGTGGTTGGATTCCATAGAAACACAAGCAGCTGCAAAGGATGAACTTTCATACAAAGGGGATTGCTGTATTGTTTAGTATCTTAGCAGTGACTTGGTACACATTCAGTATAACTGTGTTTGTGTGGGCGCTTGCTTTCCTAGGCACTGCTGCAGGAATTTTTGTGTATGTGAAAAGGCCATCTTCACCTTACAAGATGAGTGAACCTCCTACACACCAAGTCACAAGCCTTATGAAAATGCCAAGTTTCATTTCTTCTGGATGGAACTGGCTTTTTCATAAAACTGGCCTACCTGTTCAGACAGAATCAGCCGGGATGTCGTCTCACTCGGCTCAACTCCCCAGCCCCATTCTCGCTTCATCACCTGAAACTGTGAAGAGAGACTTTGGCCCTGTACACCATACTCCAATGTCCTTGAATCGTTCAAAGCAGTTGGCCACCCCCTTCCCAGCATCAATAGACAGTAGAACAGTTGCTTTTTCCTCCTTAAGAACTGCACCCAATTTCACTAGACCTGCGTCTTCCTTCAATTCTTCACTAAGAATGAGTGATGCATCTACATCAGCCTCAACTGCAAATTTTAATAATTCCTTTTGTGGAAATGTGGAACGGAGGAAATCTACCAAGTGCGTTATCACCACCCCAGACAAGAGATTTGTGTCTAGCTTTCTCCTTGGGCAATCGACACAACACAAGGAGAATATGCCTATCACTGAACATCTTCAGGCTTCTGTGAATAGAAATAGGATTTTGGAAAGAAGGAATTCTACTGAGAGTGCTAGTAGCAAAATTCCTTCACCAGCTGTCACTGTAAGCCAGCGACCTTCAGCACTACAGAGGAATCACTTTCCGGACAGGTGAGGATGGATACTAATCTTTGAAAGACCATTGTGGTTTTGTATGCTAGATATCAAACTTCCATTTACTAAAAGTTGAAGAGTCTCCAAGACATAGCATACATATTTTTTTACAACTTTAATTTTTCTTTTGGGCTAAGGTGCCCATTTCCATTTTAAGAGCTGGATTAACTTTCGTCTTTACTGACTTGATATGATAAGCTATCAGTGTCTGGCATGGTCATGGAATTAAACATTTGAACTGCTTGAATTCATGATTGCATTTTCAGTATTTGAGCCTAATTCTTTCTCTATCTCACCACAATCTCAGAAACAGCCCTGCAAAAATGACTCTGACTTATATCAGCCAAGTAAATTTTTCCTTGCCCAGCCCATTTTATGGCAGAAAATGCAGATTCTACAGTGATTTGCCCATGCAAAGATGTATCAAGGGAATTCCAATGTGCATTGTAACCTGGTGGGTATCATTGGGTACATGTGCAGGAACTAGTTGAAGTAAACTTACTAAATCTGTGAAAGTATTGATTCCTTATTTTCTTCTCCACTTTTAAAGCCTTAAAATATACTTACCACCATCTTGTTAGAATATTATATGGTGTAGGTAGGTGTAAAACAAAATTCATGAAATGCCAGGTTTCTCCATGAAAAGTTATGCGCTAAGAATTTCTTTAAATTAAGTTCTTATGTTTCTAAATTTACTTTGAAATTCATAATTCTGGTACCATGGGTCTATTCTTGCTAATAAAAAAAAATCAGGAATTCCATGATAGTACTGTAGTTCTGATGTTACTCAAGCATTAAGCATTAGCCTCTTTTCCAGAAATTTGAAATTCATCAACATATCGCATGTCCAGAATTTTTTACTTAATCTCAATATCAGTCACAGGCACAACCCATTAAAAGGTACATGTGTGTAAGTTAAGAACAGTACCAATATGTTCATCATGCATCATAAATGCTATGGCTGTCATGTGTCATCAGTGTACCTTTTGTACTGTATGTAAGTGTTTCTGTCAAAAATGGAACATGGTTTTTCGACATATAGTATATTATATTTTCTTAATATGGTTCATATGTTACTTATCTTTTTGACTTTTGTTCAGGAATACACTTCGCCCAGACTTGGATAAGCGAAATTTGGAGCATGTTACTACAACCAGACCCCTCCCTGTGGTGAGCTTAAGGCGACCTCCTCTGCAACATCTACGGCCTGACAGCAATCAATTCTCAACACTCAACTCTTCACTCAGGCGGCAATTCCAGACAAATCCATTGCAATATGGAGCTCTCAGTCAAACAAGGTAAGGCAACTCTCTGAGTGTTTAGACCAATGTGTCATTTTATCAGTTGTATTGCATATTGGTTCCCTGCCTAGTAAATTGTGTATTGGTGAATATTTGATGATGAAAGAGTGAATTCGGATTGTAGAATTTTCCAAAAGGCAAGAATTCCTGCATTATTTCGATTGCAAATTGAGAATCAATGAATGTTTGATTTTGCACCAGGAAAAATATCTGTCTTAGCTCTGTAGTTGAAATGTAAACTTTCTGTAATTATAATGCATTATTTTGTTTAAATTGCTCCTCTAGAAGTTCTATTCTATTCTGGAGGTTTTCAAAGTTGCATTTTCGCATTTTCATCAGATTAATGGTATCTTGTGTTTTTGCATTTGCTCCTTCCCTCTTTGAAAGATCCAGTGGATGTGAACTTTATTCCTTTGAAGCTAATTTTTGTGAAGTAGATACTATTAAGTAGAAGTGAATCCTGGAAGAAAGAGTGGTTTTTTCTGAATTTTTATTTTCATTGAGGCTAGTTCAAAAAGAAGTGTGACTAGTAGGATCTTGATTAAAAATAGTTCAACAGTTTCAGCTACTTATTTACCCTTCATTTGTCAAATTAAGGAGTTGGGAAAGAAAAGGATCACTTGCATTTAACTGCAGTGCTTTCCCATTTTCCAAACAAATGGAGAGCAGTTACTTTTAACCATACTTTTTTCCTTCACCCAATTCTTTGCTGTTTCATATTTTATTGACTAATGTTTATTTTTTTTCGAATTCTTGCCCAATGGAGACAATACCAAAGTTACGGTTATTGATTAATAGCTAGGGGAATAGTTTTAATTATTATTTGTGAAGAAGAATGGATCAACTAGTTCGACTAGTTAGTTAGTAGGATTGGTTCAACTAGTAAATGGTTTACTTTTGCCTATTACTTTGAGATTTTGCTGCTTTTTGTAGTTAATATTCTTTCTACTGCTCATCATTGCTCTTAATATTCATGTGCAACAAGTTCAGAAACTTTCCTCTATAGAGGAATTGATTATTCTCTAAAATTTTATTTGAAACACACTTTCATTAGGTTGTTCATGAGTTACTGAGTGAGAGAAAAGGTACAGCAGGAAGAATTATGTCACAGTTTCATCCCAGGTTCATTCTTTTTTCTACATAATGAAGAAATTGACTAATGTGACTTTTAAAGCTTTTCCTGCTGAAGTGAGCACCTATATCATTGAGGGGCTTCATGTTTGGTGGGTGGTGGGGGTGTAAGTATTTGAAACTTGTGAGAAGGATATAAGATTTGATTCCTTTTGCTTAACTTATCAAATTTACATGTTGTGTTGCACTCTTGGAATCATTGTGAATGACAGGAAAATGTTTTTCCCCCTTTAGATCACTCTCACCTGGAAATACCATCAACAAACCAGAAACTGAAGACCAGTCTGGCAGCATGCAGGACCTTCTGAATTTTCTGAAAGCGCAGAGCCGAAAGAGAGCTCGGGCAACTGAGGTATATCAACCAAATTGTCAGCCACATTACATTTTGCTTTTTTTGAATACTTTTGAATTTTGATCATTTCTTGATTAATCTGACCATAGTTGACCAAAATTGCATAAATTCATTATCCTTGCAATCAATTCTCTTAACAATATTTTGAAGCGTAGAAGTTCAAAGTACTCTGTACTTTTCATCTTTTTTTATGTGGGTCCTTCTCAAAAGATCTACTTGTCAGGTTTTTATTCAGTCATGAAACAGTTAATGTATTTTGCTTGTATACTTATTGTAATTTCTGAACTTGAATTTGCTCCCTGTTTTTTGTAGGACAATGAGGACTCCAAAAAGCGAGTTCGACGGGATAGTTCATCTAGTTGTGATTCCGATGGTGCACCTGCAACTGCCCCACCTATGTCAATGCCAGCTTCATTTCCAATCAGGTTATTTTTTATTTGTCAATATCAAGTGGAAGGTTCTCTTGACAAATACTTAGTTCAAAATGTTCTGCTGCTTAACTCATAAAATATTTTCCAGTCTCCTACCAGACCACAAAAATTTTTTTTTATCAAACATATTCTTATATTAGAAACTTCCTGAGAGTGAATTCAAAATGAAGAAATTTAATTGCAGAGAAATAGACAAAAGAGATTGTTTAATTTAATATCTATGTGTGGGTTCTGTGAGGTTTTTGCAGAAATCAACCTTGCAAGGCATGTTTGTTTATAACTTTCCTTGTTTCCTCAGGACTGATGTACCACCACCTCAAATTCAAGTGCCAACTTCAACACCTCTTGTAACAGACCGAAAAAGATCCTCTGAGGCAATTACAGAAGCCTCATCCCCCATCAAAACAGCCACGCCCAAGCGAAGGCGTATTGATGTTATTGAGGGCTCCTTGAGTTCCAGCCAGCGGGAGACCCAGAAACGTCCAGCTGGTAAGATCCTTCTTCAGATGTGTAATTGCTACTGTCATTGGTACTGAATATACAAATTAGCAGTTGCCAAGTGCCAAATGGCTATTGGGAGTTTGGATTTGATTCGTACAGCAAACTCTTGGTTAAATTAATACCAGCAGGCCAAGTAATGCATGTGTATGCTTCAGTTCTTGGTCTGTTATAATTTATTATTCTCTGTCTTGAGTAACAGTCCTTGGATGGATACTGCTTGTTTTTTTTTGTGAATGAAATTCACATTTATCTTACTTATAGTTGTTCTCTATAGTCCTGAAAGAATAAGTACAATATGCTAATTAGATGCTACTATTTCAATGTAGTTACTGCCATTGGTTGTGTAGTGGCCCTTACCCATCAAAAATAAATCTTAATTTGCATGTAGAATAATTAGTATTGATGATGAGGAACATCAGAAGATGAAGAATTTCACATTTGGTTCAATCACACTCAGGGTCAGCAGCAATGACTCAGCGACAAAAATTAGCTCGTGGAGGTGCGTCAGAAACTCCAGCAACAGGAAAGTGGCAGTTGGAGGAATTCCCTGAAGGAACTCCACAGCTCTCTGTTGAGAAGGAAAAAACTTCCTCTGCTGAAACTAAAATGGTAAGAAGTGCCACACCTCTTTCTTTTTTAATTTTCACAGTTGTCTTTGTTTAAGCATACTCTATTAATATATATATATATATATATATATATATATATATTGCGTGTTTACTTCTAGCAGAAGGAGGAAGTGCAAACTCACTTTGGGCAGTCAGAAAAAGGAACACAGGGCAAGGGAAAATCAGGCACTGTGTTGGATGTAGGAACCCCGAAAGATGTAACTGCAGCAAAGAAGATAGATGATCAGGAGAAAGAGGGATCCACTTCCAAGAAAGTGACACGATTAAGAAAACCAGGAGAGGAGTATCAAAGTCCCCTTCGTCTCCTTCCATTGATTCTTCCTTCTCTTGAGGACGTGGAGATGGATAAAGGGAAGGAAAAAAATCGTCTTAGCCGAATGCTTCGAGCATTTCAAGGTTTGTTGGCTTTTGCTGGTGTGCAGAACTCTGAAGGGTGGCCTAGTTTAGAAGTTATCTTAACCTTTGGAGATGAACCTTCTATTCACGTTCTCTTGCACATGCACATGGGTTAATGGGATTATCTTTGTTGTTGAAGAAACAGTGATGGGAATGCCAGCTTTATGGATGGTGCAATGATGCATGAGGGAAATTATTTCCTGTCCTCCAATATTGTGTGGAAAGAAATTTACCTTCCTTCTCCCTGCAGTAGATCTACATGAGGATTTGCTTTCTATCTTTCTTTCTATGATTGGGGGTAGGGATTTTCAGCTTATTGTGATTTGGGCAGGGAATTGTTTTTTTGCTGCAATCATCTATTAAGGAGAGGGTGCCTTGTGTCATCTTGTTACAATCATGGGGGGGAGTTGCTGGGTGAGGAGGACTACATCACTATAGCTTGTGAAATCATTGCCTTTAAGTATCCATATTAATGTCTATACAGCAATGCATTATGGTAACCCTAATGGTATTTTATTTGCCATAGGAAATTTATTTCCATGTTCTTATACACTTTCACTTTCATCACTTTTATATAAAATTTAAGAAGTACTTTTGAGCTAAAATGTTCAACTCCATACTTGAGAAGCAATAGGAAATATTTTTTTAGATTTAGGATGTGTATTGTGTGGAAAGATAGTTCCCCTTGGAAATTGAACCATGAAGTTCACTGGCAGTGATAAGGGCTTATCATTTAGCAAGCTTGATAAGAGGGCGAGGAACCTGATTGGTTTTTCAAAAAGCTTCTAATCGTGCATTATGCATTGTTTCCTCATGTGTTTCAGTGTTATGGTGAATAGCTTCAAAGGCATTACCAACAGACACATCTTTGAAGTTTTTTATTTCTCAGATTGACGCCTTTTGTAAGCTTCTGTTATGCTGTTTAAAGAGAGATCATCTGCTTGCTCAGGCTTAATGGAAGAACTGTCTGTAGATGACATGTTGCTTACACTGTACCATCTCACTAAAAGAAAAAAATTTGTTTAAAAAGGAATTCCATTAAACTCAGGAAAATGGTTGAAAGTTGCAATGTAAGAGGTAGATGTGCAGTACCTTCTATGTCTAATTATATTGATGACTTTTCATCATTTCCTGAAATTCATGCATTTTATTATTTTTTCCATAGATGATGCTGAATCTGAAGCTCCAGTCACTGTTCAGTCCACAATAGCCCCAAGTAGTGCTCCTTCTGCCATCACTTCCACCATTACCTCTAAATCTCTCACAACTCCTATACCCAGTGCACCTTCTGCTTCTGTAACTACCATTTCTTCAGTAGTCGAGCCAATTATTTCAACCAGTGAAGCTACAACTAGTGCCAAGACAGCTGTAGAACCAGTGAAGACAACTGCATCCCAGGATCAGAGCTGTGCAAGCCTTCTTACAACCACAACCACTACCACCAGTGGACATAGCCCAATTATGAGCCCACTCGCCCCAGAGTCTGCTGTCACCTCCACCGCTGCTTCTGCCTCTGCTCACACTGTGGCACCATTCTCCTTTGGTGTCGCTCCTGTTTCTTCAGCTGCTACAGGAACAGTTACATCAATATCTGGCCCCATTGCTACCACATCCATCACAGCACCAACCCCAGCAGCAGGGTTGTTTTCATTTGGAGCTCCGAAGACCACAGTGAAAGAAGTTTCCAGTATGCCAGAGACAACATTGATAAAATCCTCACCATTGGTAGCAGCTGTGAGTACTCCCAGCACTTCTGCATTCACAAATGTCCCATCCACTAACACATTCCAGTTGAGTGGGACATCAGTGCCCAAATCTACAGCAGTACCATCAATGAGTTTAGCTCCTGTATCAACCATGGTTTCCACCACCACCATGTCATTGCCATTCTCATTTGGTGCACCCTTGTCATCAGGCAGTGGTGGCTTTTCCTTTGGTCAAGATGCCTATCCTGCAAAATCTGCAACTGCTTCTCCTACCACTACTAAATTTCCTTCTGCACCTGATTCTATGAATGGATCACTATCCACAGCACCTTCTGGAGGTTTCACCTTTGGAATGGCAAAATCTTCCGGAGGGAGTGCTGCTTCCACTATCTCAAGTGGTTTTACCTTCCCAGCCAATACAGGACCAACAACACCTTCATCTAAAGCCTCTCAATCTCAGTCACCTCCAACCACATCATCCACTGGCTTTCCCACACCCTCAGCCACTCCTGTCTTCCAGTTTGGAGCTACAAAGACAACAGCAGCTCCAGTGTCTGGAGTGGCAACGGCAATGGTAGCACCTGCTTCAAAGAATGTATTTGCATTTGGGAGCTCTAGTACCAATTTGAGTGGAGTACCAATCACAACCCATTCATCATTCCCAACATTTGGGGCAACAACAACATCTACACCATTGTTTGGAGCTCCCGCAACATCGGTAACACCAACATTTGGAGTAGCACCAGCAACAACAGCAACTGCAGCTCCAGTTTTTGGAGCAACAGCTATAGTGAATCCATTATTTGGGGTAACAGCAGCAGCAACTCCATTGTTTGGGGCAACAACAACAGCATCAACAGGTCCTACATTTGGAACGCAGACTACATCTGCCACACCTTTTGGGATGCAGACAACTTCAGCCACGTCAGTGTTTGGAACACAGACAACATCAGCCCCTTCAGTGTTTGGGACACAGACATCAGGGAATCCTGTATTTGGTTCACAAACCACTTCTGCAGTACCTTCATTTGCTTCCAGCATGCAGACTACAACAGGAGCTTCTGTTTTTGGTACCCAGAGTGCATCTGCAACATCATCCACCTTTGGATCTTCAGCACCTTCAGCTGGTTTCACATTTAATGCTGGGAAATCATCAGCTCCAGCATATGGCACATCTGAATCTCAGAAGCCAATTTTCAGCTTCGGAATGTCGAAGACACCTGCTACAACAGCAGCGAATTTCACTTCTCCTCCAACTGTCACCACTGCAAGCAGTGCTCCTTTCTTTGCATTTGGCTCATCCCAGCCTGCACCCCAAAGTGTCTTCCAATTTGGGGGGGCTCCAGCAGCAAAAACTGCAGTAGCAATGACAACAGCATCTCAGCCACAAGGGTCAATCTTCACTTTTGGGCAGTCAGCAGCCAGTACAGCACCTTCAAGTAGTTTTACCTTCAACTCACCTGCTAACTCAAGTCAGGCACCTTCATTTGGGTCTTCGGGGTCTGCTGGGTTCCAGTTTGGAGCCCAGCCAAGTGGGCAGTCATTTGGAACAGCTACAGGTTCTCAAGCACCAGCTGCATCAACTCAAGGATTTTCATTTGCTGCTACATCACCCCAGGGAGGCTTTAACTTCAGTAGCCAACAGCAAGGAAGCACAGCTCAGCCAGGGGTTTTCCAGTTTGGTTCAACAAATCAACAAGCACCTTCATTCGCTTCTGCAACCTCACCTGGTGAGTATAGATATTATTCTGCTTCTATTTTAAACCTTTTGAAGACTGTATTTTCAAATGCCTACTGTCTTTGGGAGTTTAATATTTTTTGCACCTCAAGGTTTGTTTTGAAAAAAAAAAGTTTGGGGGTCCCTCGACAATATAACTTCACAGCTTTAAATCATGAAGTGGTAGGTAATCATCAACTGTAGTGAGCAAAAAGAAAAAAAAACTCAAACTCTTGAAGGGTAATTTACACATATCCTAAAACTGAAAAATTTGTCCCAATTTCCACTCAATATTTGACCTCATGTATTGCTGTTGCTTCATTCTTTCTTGGCTGTGATGGTCCAGCCACAGTATTGTCCAATATACATTTATCACCAACTTGAGAATTTCAGTCATGTTTGTTTACCACCAGTAGTATTACATCATATACACAGGAATATTGTCTAGAAACTATTTTCATGACCGGTGAAAAAAATTCCTTGTGCAGCCAACAGGTTCCAGCACACACATATGAACTCTCTGGCCTTTCTGTAAAAATATGAGCTTCTTACAGTCAATGAGTTATGAGAACTTATTTTGATGAATACTCTGCTTGCCCCCAATGGTATTTCCTATGTGTTTATGGGAGTACTCCTCAGGGTTAATTATAGGTGTAGTCAACTGTATACAGACTGAAGAGGTTTTTCTTATGACCATTTCTCTATGGTCTGAGGTTTATTTTCATTGGTCCAAAAAATTCTGCTTGCTTTTTACATTGTTTTCTTTAAAAGATTAAATCATTCAACAGATGAACCAGTTATTGTACTCAATTCCATCATGAAAAAGCTAAATATGACCTGTAATACTTTGCTTTACATAGCCTTTCATCTCAAGTCGTCAGTCTTCTTTTGCCTTATTAAAAATTTGACATTTTCCTTGATAACCATGTTCATACAAACTGATATTATCTGTAATATTTGATTGGTCATATTAATATTGAACAAGTATGGACATTAATCTTAATATTGTCTGTTGAATACACAAGGTGGGCTTTACATGTGTTTCTGGATTGGGATCAGTGTAGCTTGTAAACCATCTGAGGCAGAGACATTAAATTCATGGGTGGTATAACACACGTTTGGGAATATGATATGAAAATTTTCTTGAACTAAACAACAGTCACAGAGAGTGGCATTACCTGGTTGCTCAAATTGGCCTACATGTGTTTGAAATATGCTGGGAAAACATGATAGCAATGATTCACTGGAGGATTTGCATGCACTACCTGTTGTATCACAGCTGTGAAGTCTGGACATATCAATGGCTTCTGACTATATATGCGCATTTTCAAGGGTCCCACAACCAATATTTGCATGCATTGAGATCATGTGATCTCAGGGCTGCAGATTGGTGTACTGTACATGCAGTTCCTCAAGAGGTTTTATATACTGCCACTTCAAACAATATTAACAATAATAAATTCATTGTGTGAATACTGTCATTGATAGGCATTTAGGCTAAATGAAACAAGTTATGGTATGACATGTTTTGTTCTGGCTTTCTTTCTTCCCATCGTTCTGCCCATGTATTTAATGAATTTCACTCTGTATCTCCAACAGTTTGCATGCTTAACTGTTCCAAGTACCATTACAGAATTTATGACCACCATGCTTATCAAGCTCAATATTAAGCATGATAATCATAGCATGCTTTATGTTTACATTGGCCTGATTATAGATGTCTTCTTCAAAGTAACATCAGACTCATTAATCCTGGGCCATGTTGGCTATATCCAGAGAAAGCACAAGTAGATGGTTGCCTTATTCCAGCTAAGGCATGATCTCTCCACTCCACTAATTAAGAAAGGAAGATAGGTACTTCATACTCATTGGGAACAACAAAAAAAAGAATCTTCTGAAAACCAATTGATTTTTCCTAACCATATCGAGACACTACTGACTCAAAATCAAAGCATTGTCATTACTACCTGTAGGATTGGATAGGGAGAGGTCCACATGCAAGCCATGGACTGATGATTTGTACTCACAATAAGAGATAGTTTCATTTTCATGCCAGGTTG
Organism: Darwinula stevensoni; assembly: GCA_905338385.1. Classification (NCBI taxonomy): domain Eukaryota; kingdom Metazoa; phylum Arthropoda; class Ostracoda; order Podocopida; family Darwinulidae; genus Darwinula; species Darwinula stevensoni. Next base: position 28,147 of record CAJPEV010001255.1, on the reverse strand, counting down.
ACTCATTTTGCGAAGGCAATTCTGCTTCTTATCTACCAGCTTATTGGTCCTTTGAGGACAGAGAAGAAAAAGTAGGGAGGAGGAAAGGAGAACAGAAACCATGGAGTCATCCAGAATTATATATACAATCTGAATATTCTTACTTGCAAGCCAACTTGGCTATCTTGGCCCTGGACCACTCAGCTAGAAGCTGTGAGCTGTAGGTTTTGGTCACTCCCAGCCAAAATTTGGTCCCCTTGGTATTTTCATGACTGTACTTCTATACATTGAACATATCCTGATAAGAAATCAAAATAAACTAAAATTGCAGGTGTTCCATAATGTTAGTTGGGGCATGGGGAAAATGTAGGGGTCTATAGATATCCCTCTCCTCAAACCTCTCATTCCTGGCAAACCTTCCACTCCAGGGATCAACTTTTTTTATTTTAAAGGTAATAAAAATTACTGCAATGACTTCTCCTCCTTGTCTTCCTCTCTTTAGTGTTGTCGTCTCTTTTTCAAGTGTGGGAATATGGACTGAATTTTTTGGACTTTTTGCTGCTGTGAAATCATAGCAAGTAAGTCTTTGTTTCATGTTACAATGCAGACCTTTATGGATCTCAGACATTTTGGTTTCCTGATGGGGTGTCACCCTTGTAATTTCATTACCATGAGAAATGTCAATGTTTTCTTGTGTAGTGTTGAGATGAGAAATTTGATTATTAAATTTTTGTGAATTTATGAGGTGGGCATGCAAAATGATAATGAATATTTTCATAATGCCAATCTTTTATTCAATGAGAACACTGTAAGAACCTTTCAAATTGACTGAAGATTAAAGCATTCCATAACAAACAGTAATGGGCCAACTCCATTACTTCTTACTCTCTACATAGTCTTACTGTTTTTTCATGTTGAACTGCATCATTTAATCTTTGGAAATGAATGAATCTAGTACTCTTTGTAACTTAATTCTCTATCATATTTACATTGGAAAACTAACTTGAGAATCTCAGATAGCCATTTATTGGCTGTGTCTATTGCTGGAATAACAAGGGAACACAGGTTGACATCTAAGATTTCATTCATGGAGGGAAAGGAATGACATAAAGGGAACCTTTTCTAAAGGTGTTAATGCTTTCATTAAGTTATGGCTGCTCATGAGTGAACCATCAAGGACCAGTCTATTTTGACACATGGTGCAGGGCTTTGGAGATGAAGAACCAAATCTCATCCAAGATTCTGCAGTTGTTGCCCCTCTGTATGTAGTCATGAGTTCAGATTGAAGTTCTGTTCACCTACCTTACAGGGCCAGGTTTCCAACAAGGGATGGCATCCCAAACAACAGGGTTCCAGTTCAATCCCAATGCTCAGCCTAATTTCAACTTTGGTATGCCTCTTTATTTTCCAACCCATGTCCATGATTCCCTGCAGATATAATGCTGCATGGTCCCAGACCAATATCCACACTTTCCCTCAGAAACAGTAATAATTACTGAATGGGTTTTAATAAAGGAAAGTTCTCTTTTAGGAAGTAGTGTTGTTTTAAGAAAGGAATGGACTGTATTTATGCAAATTATTAGTTAACCATACCTCCCATCATCCTGTTGCAGTCTGCATGCCAAATGAGCTGAAAGTAGATGTACTAGTCAATGTTCATCCTTGACAGCTTATTGCATTTTCTCTGTTTGCAGCAAAAGGTGCAACATTGTGGGAGTTCTGGTAGGGCATTCTGAAGTAAGCACAAATGCATGATTCAGTAACTCCAAATTCCCCTTTTTGAATAATTGGACATGTTTTCTGCCAGGGTTCCATTTGATAGTAGGACATCATCTTAAGTTTAGACACGTATATTTCTCTTGTGGTGGGTAAAAAAAAGTGTTTAGTTTAGAAAAGTTAATTCCTGGTAATACAGACCTCAAATCTCATGAGTGGTAATGGATTAGTAAACTACTACTTGGGAGTAATATTGGCAGAATATTTGTCCAGTATGATCTCTATCATTCTGAACAGCTACATCCATATGTGGTTGCAAAAGGTCAGAATTCCTAGAAGTATAAAGTGTAACTTATGTTAAAACATTCTTCATATAGAGCAAAGGGAACAAGTGCCAAATCTTCAGAAAAACATTAGTGCTGAGGAAAATAATTTCACTCCAAGTTAGATCATCTTTAAGGACATGGAAGTGGAGTTAGAGGGGAAAGCCATATGTTTTGAGGAAGTGTGGATATTGTATGGGTGATATGGACTCTTGCCTGACATGCTCCTTTGTGCAGCTTTTTTTTGCTTGCTGCTTTGTATGATAGGCTCCTGGATCAGCTTTGTGCAGTTGAGGTATAAGCTGCTTTTGTACGTACTGTGCCATACAGATGCTTCATTACTGTTTCCCCTTGGCTTTGATTGCTTGGATGGCAGTCTGGAAAAAAAAAACAGTAGCTTTGTGCTTCTGTCCTGTGTTGCCATTGTTTCATTTTTGACATGTTGATATCACATGGGTTCTGTCATTCCTTGGTTGTTTCCTTATTTTCTTAGGAGTTATTTTGCCAAATTATTTTCTCATTTTGAGGGTGGGAACCATGTGCCCTTCTTTGGTTCCATAAGTTCTTGCTAGTAGGAGGTGATCTGTTTGAGAATGCAGTAATTTGAAGTATGAAGAAGTAATTTGAGATGTGTGCAAGGTGTTATTGATGAGAAAGGTCATTGCACAGAGTGTGTGTTCCTTTCCCAATTTTTCCTTCTTTCATGTCAGGACAATTGTTTACATCTGAATGGATTTACATATGTATGACTCAGGCACTACATGAACAAGAGTGAATTTCCATCATGCATTGGATGTTTCTGCAATACACATGACCCTTGAATTGGCCATTAATATGGGGTCAGATCTCATGTAGCTCAGGTGACTGCCACTTGGGAACTATTACACTGGTAATGGTTTCATATAGGAGCAAGGTGAAGGTGTCAACAGGAGTTAAAATTGTTTAGAGCCTGGAGAGTTCTAAATTTGCTTGATGAGGATTTAATTTTGCAAATGGAAATAATGTCAGTGGTGTATTTGGGGAAGAGCGGGAAGATGGATCCTTGTAGACAACAGCCTGTGTGTTTCTCTTTTTTCCTTTTCTATTCTCATCTGATTGTCAGGACTGGAATTCCCAAGTCTGTATCTGTCTCATTTTAAGATTGCAGACATGTTTCACCCTTTTCCATGATGTCAGCAAGTGGTATGGAGGAGAAAAGGGAGACATATGTGTTGATATGTTAAAAAAAAAGAAACCTCTTCACTGATGCGTTACTGTGGCCAACTCCTACTTTTTTCAGCTGGGAAGTATGAATGTCATAGGCATTTTTGTGCTTCACAAAGTTTATTGCTTGATGCATTTAACATTAAATTCCAATATTCTATCCTATTTGCTAGTGTGATATGTCTTACTGAAAGTTGTGCTGCAGGAGTGGAAACTGTTGATGTGGGTCCTTTGCATTTTGTTTTTAGAACAAGCTTATCAGTTTCTGCAGGTGATGACACTGCCCAGCACGGTTTTTAGCATTTGTACCAGGTGCAGGATGAAAATTACTCTTCTGATGAGTATATTTTCAAAGTCAGCATTTCACCAGATGGCCAGGTTTTGTTAGGGAAGGATCTATTACAGAATTTATGGTTTCCACTAGCACCTGTTTCTTTTCTGAGGATTTAGTGCGTGTGAATAGCATGGTCTCATGCTGGTCTGTATTTGTGGCACATAAACAGAAAATCTGGGTATTGAAGACTTTGATCCTTCTATATGTTTGACCAGGCTAGTTTGCTATAGGTACTTGAAGTAGGAATAATATTGGCATTTGTCCAATTCGCTGTTTTGTTTCTCCAAGGAGGTTAGGAGATCCCTTTGATTTCTACATGATTACAGGTAATATTCATGTGCTGTGCATTGGCAGTTGGGGTACCATGTTGCATGTGCTGTTTAACCCTATGGTGTTAATCATTTACTGAATTGTTAATCAAACTTAATAGTAGGGCTGTACCGGTGGGCTGATTTTTTTCCTCATAGCCATTGGCCGGTGCCTGTGAAAGAAATCTATAAATTAAAATAGGCATAATTGGAAGCCCTGTGATACTTATCAGTGGGCCTCCTTGAAATGTTAGACATCATTTTTGGTCCTGTCCAGCCTGTCTTTCTCTCTGTGAGGCTGTCAGTGGTTAGCTTGCTACCCATTGCTGCAGTTGAGAGCATTTAGTGACACATTCCTTGCAAAATTAAATGGAGATGCAATGATTTCATGTTCTATACCACTACTTTCCTCCGCCAGTTTCTATAATCTGGTTGGAATATAATCCGATTGATAGTTTTGTCTGGGAGAGGCTGGCAGGAGTGGCTTTCAGTGAGACAGGAAGGCTGGTGCCTAGCCGCATTCACACCCTCACATAATTTTTTCCCCGCTTTGCCTGTCCTTAAGGCACCAGCACCAGCAGCTGATGCCGGTGTTAGCCAATATATCGGTACAGCCCTACTTATTAGTTATGCTATTCCCTTAACTACTAGAGACACATGCACTTGTAACTACTATAGTTTAAATTTTATTCATTGTTGCAGGTGTAAGTAAAGTACATACTACCCACCCTTAATTAGTTGCTGAATAATCTTTTCTTGCTATATTTACAGAAGAAATTGATTCTGATATTTTGAAAAGCCTTGGACAATACATGGTTACAAAAAGACTCTGATAATGCTGTCCCTTTAAGAAGATTGGCTGTTACTATTTTAGGATAGTGATTTCCAACCTATAGGTTGCAACCAATAAGGGCAATGTGGGATTTTTGTTTGATTCAATTCCTAGAGACAGTTGAGAAGAGTTCATGATCATGACCGCCAATGAGGCATGTAAATGCATGAGGTGAATATGGTCAAAATGTATGGTTGGCATGAAGGCAAATTTGGTTAACTTCAGATGGCTAGGATGTAAAGGTTCTGCCTTATAAGCTTTTTTTATTCTGGAGAGCTTGAAATCTTTGAGATCATAGATGTATATAGATATGAAAATCATGTTGATAGTGAGGATCAGGAAATTAATTTTAGAGATGTGTTTGAATTAATAAATGTAATTATGAGGTGTGGTTTCTCTTTTCTCTTGCAGCTGGTGGATCTCAACCACCACAGTTTGGAGCCCCTGGAAGCAATCTCTTCACACTTGGAACTGCTTCAAACACAGATCAGCGACCTAAGCGCCACGCCATGCGCAGATCCCGCAGATAATAGTTCCCCATTAGGACACATGATAATTTTAAATTCCTTTTCTTCATGTCTTTCTCCTCTTCCTCCTAATTTCAAGATGACTCATCTCATGTAGTTGTTTGTATGTAGCCATTGTGTTGTTTTTCCTTTGGAAGAAATAATGCCACAGAATGTCTTTAATATGCATGACAAACACAATGCATGGCCCTTCACTACTGGTATGTTCACCTTTCATAGCTCCTTTGTGGTGCTTGAGAGGCAGTGTATCAGTCTGAACAAGTATGTAAAATCACCCAAAAATGTTATTTTTTCATTTAGGAAACTGGAATCTGGCATCAAACCCCACAAGCACTGTGATTTATTCAGAAAAGCAGTAACTGTGATAGTATGTTTTGTTTTGCATCAGCATATGAAGAATTCCTCTTTGAAATTGCATGAATTTTCAAACAGTCCTTGCTGTGTGATGTTGATACCAGGTACCAGGATGTACAATATCAATGGGTGAGTATGACCATGTGCAAAAGAATGTAAGTGGTGTTTGATTTCAGCTTTGAATGCAAAGGATTTCTCATCTCTAGTAATATGCCACAGAAACAAAATATTTTCCTTCAGCATTGTTTGCTTGGATTCCAGTATGGCGACCGAATCAGATGTCTGTCCTTGGTGAATTTACTAATGCCCAGAGAGTTCCTCTTGTGCTCTTGCAACTCTAGTGCAATGTCGTTCTTACTCTGCATCACATTATGTTCTTGTCTGCTGCTTTCTCGAGATGCTAGCTGCATCCCTAATTTTTTTCATAGTGCTGTTCACTGCTAAATAACTGTTCCATATCCCTGGAAGTAGGTGAGGGTTCTCTAAACACGATAGAGAAGAAAGAGCGTGATTGCGGCATATATTTTGCGTTGTGTGGGACTCGAGTGCAGTGTATGTATGATACGACGGGCAAGTTTCATTTCGTCTCTAGTTCTTCTCTCACTCTGAGGCTTTGATGCTAGTGTGCAAGTGTGTATTTTTGTGGATGTGTTACATGATTGTCTTATTGAGTTTGAGGTCTCTAAAGGCTTGGTAAATTTTCCAATTCTGGATCTAAGAGAATTTTTTTCTCGACTCGTTTCAAAGTAACTTCCAAAGTCGGTCGGGCTCGTCGCGGGAGAGACACGCGGAGACGTGTCGGTGCCACTGTGATAACTTCAAACTCAATAAAGTGAATCTTCGTTGTCCGAATTTCTTCTTCTTCGACTTCCGACACGGTGTGAAAGCTTGGATGAGGTGAGGAGGGATGAAGCTGGAATCCCTTCTGGATAATGTAGAGATCAGCCATATTCTCTGCAATATGGTGGCCAGTGATCGCCAACTCACTGATTCGATAATAATTTTTTATTTGCTGGGTGAGTGCATGTGCAAATGCAAAATTGTTGCATTGTTAACTTTGAATATTGTACAACAAATCTGTCCTCGATCATGAAGAGGAATAGTGAGAAACCATTCTTGTTTATCTTTTTCTTAACAATGCAGTACCACTCTGACCTGTTAGTATTCTTCAGTATTCATTTAAATGCGACAGTGTTGATGACACATTCTTCTGGCATTCGTTGAGAGGATGGATGCTTGATCTCACATGCTGCATCCCTGGCTCCCATCTCCATCTGTATGGGCTGTACACGCTACAGGACATCACTGGTTTTCGCACAGAAATATTTGCACACTTTTGCTTAGTCTGCTGACAAGGATAACAGTTGAGGATGCGTCGAAAAACAGACTTTTCTGTTGGAAACAGCCTTCTTTTCGTCTCGTCTTTCAATATACACCTATCCATTGTTGTGATTCCTTGAAATATTTTGGGGGCCACTTCCGATAGAAGTACTCATTCACAAAGTTGCAGAGTCTGCTAGCCCTCTCCTTGGTCCCGTTACGTATTGGGTGACGCGTTATGAGAAAGACTGGAAATTATTGGGTTGGTAATTTTTTTGCATCACATTGGAAACGCTGCAAAATTTGTTTCCTGGAATTGCCGTGTCGAAATTGTCTGTCTGGATGAAAAGAAATTCATTCAAATTGCAGTCATAAAATGTAACATCACTCATGAGGTGAATGCAGTTCACTGCTCAAAGAATCTCATCATATTGGCTTTTTTTTTGCGCTTTGTCCTCGTCATAGTATTCTTGGTCGTATGGTGTCTTCTGGTTTCGGGTGAGATTCTCTTCTTGACGGTGTGTTTAGAGCAGGGGATTTCAAACTTTGTCAGCGACTCCGCAATTTTCAGGTCAGAGGAACTCTGTAAGGCAGCAGTGTATATTAATAGTATAGAAAACTCCGTGGTAAACGTCTAATTTGGCGTGATAAATAGAGGCGTCAGTGGAAACAAGGTTTACTTTCGTTTCGATTAATTTTAGTCTGAAAAAGAACGAAGTACTGTCGCGCGCATTGCGACGATCTGCAATCGTCTGTTTCTTCTCGATGGCGACCGAAGAAGAAGATACAGACTCGCTAGGAAATGTCGGGGCGGAAGCGCTTCCGCGAATTCGGCCCGGGGCGATCGTCGTTTCGCGAAGCGAAGCCTCGCAGTGGGACGCGATGGACCGGCTGATTGTGCGATGCTGGGTCGTTGACGAGTGGTCCGAGGGGAAAACATTTCCGGGGGCCTTGCGGATGGCCATGTGTTTCGTCCATGAAGTCGGCCACCGGCGAGAACATTTCGATTTTTGCCTCTGCAATCGAGAGGACCAAAACGCTTGACGCGGGGAAAAAAAAAGGAGTTGGCGGTGCAGACGCGAGGCGTGGAACCGTCCGCGTCGAGGTTTTGCTCGGGGGCGTGCGTTCGTCGGTCGGCCGTAGAGGGAGTTCGCGGGTTTCGCGAGACGACAGGTGCACGCTGAAGGGTTCTTCGCGGGCGAAGGGATTTCGCGTTGTATGGCAGGAAATTCGCGGAAGAATATGTCTCACTGCGCCGAAAGGTTGTTCGCGTACGGGGTTTGCCGTTTCGTTTCGCGAAGGAATCTTCGGGTTCGTTCTCGCCGCGGCTGGTGTCGGCGTTTCTCCGATGCTGTTTTTTTTTCTGAAACCGAGACAAATGCTGAGACAAAAAAAAAATTGGTTTTTTTTTTACTCGGTGACTTCAGCTATGAAAAATCCAGGTTTTTCCCTACGCATTTGGATGCTTCGATTCCCGATGGAATTGCTTACCTTAGCAATATTGCTAAATATTGGAAAAGCTCCCAAAATGCGGGGAAAAAAACGGGCCCACAAATTTATAATATCAATAATAAGTTACCAATTCGAAGTGGTAAGTCAACTTTCACCTGGGTTCCAACATTTCCTTTAACGATCGGATAATCCAGTGAATAATCTGTGAACCATTTCGAAACAAAAAAATTGAATAATGGAGTTATTCCTTAGGAAACACGATTTACTCCGTGAAACAAACTTCTTGCATCGAGTCGATTTCCCTTCGAGAAACGCCGGTTTTATTGTTATTGGAGCGAAATGGGAACCTTTTCCAGGAAATCTCTGGAATTTTATCGGAAAATTTTTCAGCGATCGTGGCAGCGAGTGCAACTTTCTCCTGATTTCCTGATCGTTCCCGTTGCTACAAAATTTCAAAATACGTTTATGCAGAGAAGGGCAGTTTCAGGCGGAGTTTTTTTTTTTCTTATTTTTCTACTCTGTGAAATAGGATTTTTGGGCTTTCCAATTGGCACCATGCCCTGGCTTGACCCCTGGCGGCGCTGAATCGGCGCGTGCGTATTGGTTGGAAATGCAATTTTCATTGCGGATGGCATTTCTGGGATGCAGAATGGATGTTTATGCAGTTATTATGCATTATTATGCAATTTGCACATTATGCAGTTATTATGCAATATTATTATGCAATTTGAACATTGTGCACATTATGCAATCCCGTGCCCGATGTCGTACCAAATCTTTCCCGCCTGATCTGTTGGGCAACTTGAGCAATATTTGGAACCGTGTGGCTGAAATGCCACTATGAATCCTTCAGAACCCGTGAATAATGGCCCTCATTTCCAATACCTGGAAAAAATTATTTGTAGCGTGCATTCCAATTTCCAGCGAAGTTTCTCCAATTGCTGACGGTGTTGTGGCATTTTCTTTTGCTGTCGTGATTTTGAAAGGCTGAGATCTGAATTACTCCTGTATTCCATAGGAGACTCAGAACGAATGTGCTAAACAGGGATTGGGAGGGAAAAGGGAAAGGGAGGAGCCATTTTTTTCGTAGGCAATGCAAAAAAATTGAATGCAAAAAAATTGAGAATGCCTTCAAGAGTGAGGGTAGTCGACGGAATCATCGCGACGATCGCGAAACAAGTACTTGAATTAATTCGTATTTCAGTTGCACCCGGTGCAAATGCATCGCCGGTTCCAGTCACGTGGGTTTAAGGTGTGATTGCTCCGAGAAGCCTGTTTTTGCGATCTCCAGCGTCTTTTGCAGTTACTGTGCCTTGTGCCTTGTGCCTTGTGCCTTGTGCCTTGTCTCCTGTGGGGAGACAAAGCAATTCTTTGGAAGTTCCTTACCGTCAAGGCTATTGCAATTGCAAACAAAAAGACTTCCAGAAAGGAATTGGGATTTTGTATTTTGGGATAGGAGAAACTATTTCCATGTCGTGTTCGTGGAACGAGTGTGGGTAGCCACGAGGGAAGCACGAGTCCTGGAACTATGAAAGAGGTCAGCCAGATGCCTGGAAAGGCTCTCGATGAGCAATTAATAAAATGGAAAGAATCACGACTCAATAAAAGGGGCAAAAACGTCGGCAAATGAGGGGGGAACTGGAGTATTCAACCGAGAAGTGTTTCCTTTTTTGCAGAAGCAGTGACAACAGTGGGCTAAAATATAGGAGACCATGTCTTTGGCCTAAAAAATGTCGAAGAGAATTTCAGTAGGAGGAAAAAATTGAGAAGCGAGAAGGGATGGTGACGTCTGAGAGTGAGGTCGATGTCGTCACTGGGGGTCGGCTGGAAGATCTGCCCGCGATGGAGAAGGAGGTCATCGGCCGTCGGGTGACTGGGACTGTGAAATGGTTCAATGTGAAGGCGGGGTATGGGTTCATCACCAGGAAGGACACAGGGGAAGACGTGTTCGTGCATCAGTCGGCCATTGCCAAGAACAATCCCAAGAAGGTCTTCCCTAGCCTGGGAGATGGAGAAACGGTGGTGTTTGATATGGCCATCGGAGACCAAGGGATCGAAGCCGTTGGGGTAACAGGGCCAAACGGTAAGAGGGTTTTGGGTTCAGTACATTCTGCAGAGCGTGGGAAACAAAAGAAGAAAAAGCTAGAGGACAAGAAGAGTATCAGTAGAAAGATCTCACCCCATATCAAAGGTGTGACTAAAGGCAGGAAGGACTTTAAAAAAAGGCCTGCCAAAAACAAGACTACCCTGTCGCAATCAGCACGAGCTAAAGTGAGAGGAACTTTCCCCACTGGTTTAGAAGATCCTTCCAAAAACAAGGCTGCCCTGTCACAGTCAGCACAAACTAAAGTGAGAGGAACTTTCCCCACTGTTTTAGAAGGTCCTACCAAAAACAAGGCTGCCCTGTCACAGTCAGCACAAACTAAAGTGACAGGAACTTTCTTCACTGGTTTAGAAGGTCCTAAGCTACCCCTGAAATCCCCAGCCCTGCCACTGATCCTTCGCCAATTTCAAACACGCGACCCTGTACCGGTTCCAGCCAGATTGGCAATTAGAGGATGCACATACCCATTCACTCTTCAAGACCTCAAACCCTATGTTCCATTGATAGAGGAGGCACGTGCATCTGGAACATCACTAGTGAACCGTGTCAATCATCGTCATACGTCGGCACTCGTCGATGGATTTTCTCATCTGGGATGAGGATTTCATGCCCTACCAACAACAAAGGGAGTTAACATTGTCCATCACCATATTAACCACATGTTCTGTGTGTAATGGAGCACTCCATAAATTCTGTACAACTCTTCTCAAGTATCAAGGAAAGGTGGTCATCCTATTCAGCATCCCATCTTTTGGGGGAAACTACAGCTTACCATTTTCATATACAGGAGCATATATTGAAAATTCTTCTCTAATAGCCATGCCCCTTCCAGGAACCAAGCTGCTCCAGGACTACTGTTTAATTACTTATCAAAATTCCAGCAATAGTACACCTTCCAGTCACACAATTTTTTATTATTACTATGTGGTCTGTGACTATGACAGTCCTGGACTCAGCATCTGACAGTCCAATTGGTGCCCTTCCATTCGGTTTTAGGCCTTCCATGAGAATCCAGATTAACGTATAATGAATTTTTATATAATGCAGATCTGATCTGTTGCTGTTCCTGAGATGCATTTTGAATGGATCATCTCTCCTTATATTCAGGAAAGACACTCTCAGCTTCAAAAGTCTTACAGGAATTTGAATATATTTGTGTCTGTAATGACATGCTCTCCTCTTGCTGGCTCATGCCAGGAGAGAATGCAAGCTTCCATTGTCTCTAAGTGTAAACTCTTATTTGAATTTGAAGTTTTCCAAGTGTTGATGAGTGCTTTTACTAGATGCATGAGAGTGTACCAGATTTCTTTAAATGAGGCATGGAAAGCAGAATATGTATCAATGGCTGTTGCTTATTGTAGTGTCAGGAGGAATGTTTAATTTCTATGGGCTTCTAGAATTGTATTCAAAGAAGGAATGTTGTAGCTCATGGCTCGTTCGAAGGATTTTGGTTTGCCACAGTTTGGACCTGCTGAGTAAGTTTTTTGAAGCATCTCATGTCTCAAAACCTGTTAGAAACCTGCTTCTAGGACATTTTGCTCATTCGTTGTTCATGATGGAGTGCTTTAGATCGGGATCAGTTTCAGATCATCTGCTTTATTTGTGATAATCCATTGTGATGAAATGAGTATTTTTGGAAATAAAAATGATGGAATTCAATGCTAAAGAGACTGCTTGTCAAAATGTCTGCTATGTTGTTATGTCATTTTTTGAAGACACATTGAGAAAAGTTTGAGGCAAATCAAAAGGATCCATGTGTCAGACATATTCCATGGAATATGGTAGCCAGAGTGGCCAATGCACTGATGGATTTTTCATTTAAATACCTATTTTGAAGAGCTCTGGAGTTCAACTTTTAATGGAAGGGTGAAGATGCAAGTGTGTTAAATATATATATGACAGCTTCATCTTCATTCCAGTGAGTGTCATCTTTTATACCCTGCTGAAAAATGAATTTTTCTATATTGAGTGGTCCATATTTTGAATGCCTTATGAAATGTATGCTCACTTTTAATGATGTATCATATACCTAAGGCTACAGCTCTCTTACCATTTCACTTACTGTCCCTAATTATGATTTTTGCTATTAAATAATTATAATTATTAATTTTAAATAATGCATTTTTATTAGTTTTCTATTAATACATCTTCTATTCAAGTGTATGATGCTACAATTGATTGACTGGGACAAGGTGGCATATTATGTGGCATTATGTATATGATAAATCTGTTTGAATGACTGGGTGTGTAATTTTGAAGCACCCTGTGTCCTCCTTGTCATGAAACTAGGCTTTTTTTTTACTCTGTCACTGTTGCTCTCTGTTTATGCAAAGCAAGAAGATTGCCACTGTTGAAGGCCTGCTCGTATAATGGTACTTCAAAATGATTCAGTCTTGGAGGGTGAAGGTGGAAAGCACACAAACTTGCACTGAATTCATGAACCTTATGTTATATTCAATTGTGATATAATAATTTATTATTGAACAATGTTGTGTAGCATATCCTAGGGTAAATGTTGTGCTGAAGGGCTTTGTGAAGATGCACCCTGGATTCTCAGCCTTGTAGCAAAAGTAGTTAGAAACTAGAAAGTCTAGTCTAGAGAGTAGAAAGTAGTGGCTAGGTTATACAACTTTGAAAACAAGGATTTGATTTATCTGGTGAGAGTAAACCCAAATAGAAGAGTCTCTTCTGCTTCTTGTTCAAACCTGGAAGTAATATTTAATCTGTTTATTGAGTCTCTCCATGGGGTAAAAGTAGAAAGGAAGTTTTGTTGCTATCCCAAGGTAAGTCATGTAGTTAATTTGTTTTGATCTTGAAGCAAAGAATTAGGAAATATATCTTGAATTGGCATTTTGCTTAAATAGTATCAGCTTGGGATGGGATAATAATTAATAAAAGATTTGTGGAGTTGTTTTGCAATGTTCTTCCTCACAGTTGGTTCTTTCCCAATGCACACCATTATTTATATTTTTAACGTTTCATTGTTTCTCATTGAATATTTATCTCCAGTTGATTGTTCATTGATATTGATACTTGAGAAATAAAAAAATTCTCATAAAAGTAACCTTGTTTGTTTCACACAGGTGAAATCTAGTCTCCCGAGTTAGCATGGGACGTCGGAGAACCAAATTGCCTGCTTCGGCAGAGGACAGTTGTCTGCAGGGACATCACTGCTGTGAAATATATCACAAATGGAAGAATGGGCATTTAGGTTATGCAATGGCACACATCTCTCAATGTCACACGAGGGCCATCCGCAGATGTACGTGTTTGTACTCGTGCTGGGGGTCGTTCTACCACGATATTGAATATTTGCTCGAGTTGCTGTCCGTGTTGCTGACTGACTGTGCTTGTGCCAAGACACTCCATTGCCAGAGATATTATGCTTCTGGAAGTCCTCATCCTATGGACTATGGAAATAGCCAGTGTTGTTATGATTCACATAGTGATGATCAGTGCTTTTGTTCAGAGGAAAATACTTTTCAAGCATGTTTGTCATGCAATCACCAAGGAGGTGATCCTAAGGGAGGAAATTGTCAGCATAAAAAGGAATCTTGTAACCCCATGGCATCACTTTCTGGCTCCAAGCAAAAGCACAGAGTTTTCACTTCTATTCACCATAGAGGACAAATGAAATCAGATGCCAAACATGGAAGATGCTGTAGTATGAATTCTGCAAAGGAGATGAAGAAGGCAAGCCAGAAACCTGCAAGGAAGTGGAGACAGAATGATCAGGAAAAGTGTGAAAGTCGGGAACCCCCCTGTAGAGGCACCATACGATCCTTGGAACAACACCGAGGCCATGGAAGGTCCACCTTGAAGATGTCAATGTTGAATAACCTTCAGAAAGTGACAGATTGCCTTCAGAATATTAGATTAGGAGGTGATCCTGAAGTGCAAGAGCACCATGAATCTCAAGGATCAATGAGGTCCTCTCAGTTGAAGGAGAATGACTGGCTCCTGCTGGATACAGCAATTATTGCATCAGATACTGTCTTGGTTGGTACTTAATCATATTCACAACACCAAACAGAAAGAATATCATTCTTTGTTCTTTCATTGTAGTTTTTCCTTGCCAAAGCAGGAACAGGTGCAGAAAGGAGGGGCATCAAAGGTTGATGCCTATGGCAGTGAAGATTCAAATCCAGATGGAATCAATCTAGATACCATGGGAAAGGAACGCGGAAGTCCCTTGCGTCTTCTTCCGCTGATCGTGACGTACCTTGAAGACATGGATGGGGAGGATTTTGATGACTGGCTGGAGATTATGAAATCACATCAAGTGTCTCAACCAGTGAAGGGTTAGTTTCTTGGAAGCTAAAGTGAAATACTTTTATTTGTAATGCATTCCGTTTTTTTCTCATCTCATCCTAAGAACTTCCCCCCGTGTCATTTTATTCTGCTCTTTCTTCCATAGATGACTCTGAATGTGATGCAAGTGACTCTTCCCTGGGCATTCCAACTCCATCAGATTCTGTATCTTCTGTGTCAGAAACAAGCAGAAGTGCATCACCAGTCATGGGTATGGAATTGATACGTGATGCAATTGCAAGAAAAGATGATGCAGAGGAGGGCTCAGATGGATCCTCTAAACCTGGAATATATAGTTCCACTTGGGAAACTGCACTTGTACCTTCAAAGTCAACCTCCAATTGTTCTTATCCTGTTACTGGTATCCCCCAGCCAGAGGAGTCTCCTCCCATTGTATCCCCTAAAATGGAGCTAGCTTCAGGAACCAAGGTTTCCATCAGCAACGATCCAGTGACGACTGCAAAAGTACCCATAAAACTGCTGGAGACACCCAGAAGCTTCTCGTCCAACACAGACGAGGCTGCATCCGATGAGAACGACTCACGATCGACGTCTCCATTTCTTGCTCCCGGTGTTGATGTATCCACTGCTGCCCCTGTGTCACTGGCAGATACTTCAACTATTCGACTTATGAGTTCTGATGATCCTGTCCCTCCGGCCACAAGTCCCAAATTAGTATCTGAGAACAGTACACAGCTAAAAGAGGAGCTGAACTTAAATGTGCCCCATGATCCTGGACGATCTGGTGAAGCATAAATGTCTTCCTGTTTCTGCAACACCAACCCTTGCTTGTTCATGTGCACAGCTGCCATTTCGGTCCCAATCAGAGGAGCAAGCTTTCGTTATGTCGGAGGAAAATGAGGAATTTGCCGAGGCCCGTTACTGCTGGAGAAGACGTGAACCCAATTGCAAATTGACTAGTAAAGCCCAACAACCCGAGTTGACATCATAGCTCTGCATTATCACAGATTGTAATATGTTACATTTGCATGGCTTTGTGTGAAACATGTGTTTGGACTGCTTGTCTTTGTTGAATCCACCTCTTCTTCCACCAGGATCTAGTTCATGAAGCTACCTGCATTAATTCAGTGAAGCCTGATGTGTGGCTGCTAACTTTTTCATCTGGCAACAATTACTAAATGTTAGCACGGGTGGATTTCACGAGAGGGAAGACCGATCCGTGATGTATGCGATGACGTTTGACCCTGTCGCCACCCTAAAAAATCCAGTTTGCCATCTGGAACCGAACACGAGGAGCTTGCCCGGAAAGATGAAGGGGTTCGGACCGGTCTTCTGACTCCCGTCCTTTGCGGTGATTGGAGGGATGCGAGCTGGTGTGATTGGAGGAATGATATGAGCTAGTAATTGGATTGTTTCTTGTTATTTGACTGTCAAAACTTGGGGCAAACTCTGATACCTTCCTTTGCTATGGGAGGCAGCTTTGTCCTCTTAACCAGCAGACATTAGTCAAGCTGGTAAAGAGAGCTAAAAAGGAGTTTGCTTGTATTGAGTGGCCCATATTTTGTATGCTTCATGTAATGTATGCTCATTTTTAATGATGTCATGTACCTAATGCTACAGTTCTCTCAAATCTCTACTTACTGTTCCTAATTGTACTTTTATTATTTTTGCATAATGAAAATCATGGAAGAAATTACATATATATATATTTTTTATTCATTTCCTAATAATGCATCTTCTATTGCAGTGTGTGATGCTACAGTTGACTGGGACAAGAGGGCACATGATGTGGCATTAGGTGCATGGTAAATCTGTATGAATGAGTGGGTGTGTAATTGTGGAGCTCCATGTATCCTCTTTGTCATGAAACCAGGATGTTTTTGCTCTGTTGCTCATGTTCACCTTCCTTTGTTACAGGTGGCATCTTTGCCCCTATAACCAACAGATATTAGTGAACAAATCTCTCTTTTGCTCACCAGTTTTCCAAATGTGGAGAAACAACCACTTTTCTTGATATTGTTTGTTGTTTTTTTTTTGTTTGTTCCCCCTTGTTTTGGGTCAGAAACTGCTTTTTGTGTTTCTGCTTGTGATGCTTTGTGATATGATTCAGATTTCTGAATGAAAGTGAGATTTAGCCCCGAAGTTTTCATGCTGCTTCTTCGTACATGTTCCTTTTCCATTTCTAAATACACTGATGAAGTTTACAGAGAAGTTTGAAGTATATGTAGTCGCAGTGTTGGCAGTTGGTTGGCAGCGTGATCGTTCTGCTGGCTAGATATGTTATTGCTACGATGCCAAGGAGTTGGCCACTTTCGTCGATGTGATTCTCTAAAGATGTGAGAGGGGGAATTTTTTGTCTCCATAATTTGATTTCAGTGTTGAGGCAGTTTCGTGGACAGGAATTTCATAATGGATCAGCCGGTTCCTAGCAGCATCCAGAACTCGCACGAGTATTTCGCCCGAGGTCTGTGGAGTCCAGCATTCTCGCAGATTTGGCCACCTGTTTTATTATTATTAATTACATATCTGATGCCCAAAGCGTCGCAAAGAACGTCTAAGTTCCTCCCCGAGAAGTGCTCGATCAGACTTCGAAGTAAGCCTTCGTGCTGAATGAAGTCTGGAAATCGGATCCCTCCATCCAGGGCCGTTTCTAGGGGCGGGTGAAGCGGGCGATCGCCCGGGGCGCCAGCAGGGTAAAGGGGGAGGGGGGGGGGGCGCCGTTGGAACTTCTTGCCCTAGGCGCCAACACGCCTAGAAACGGCCCTGCCTCCATCCAGAAGGGTGATGACAAGACGCAAGAATCCCTGCCAACACTTGCAGAGAAACGGTTGCCCGGCGACCACTCGGTTCCTCGTTTCATCCTGTGCGAGCATTTCCACCAGTGGCGCATCGAGAAGTGAGGGAAATGCCTTCCGTTCTTTCCCTCCACCTGGCTACGCCACTGCCCTCCATTGCATCTGCATGTCGTCGCCGTGAGTTTCTGTGGGAATTGGATGGCGGATGAGTGGGAGGTCTGAGCTTTCTTCGCCGGCTTTTGCAGGCGCAAGACCATCGGGCCGTCTCGGGTCCTTCCTGGATCGACCTCCGAGCTCTCATTCGAAACGGCCGAGCATGCAGACTGAGTGGTCAGTGAGAGTTCGCGGCGGACGAATCGTACCCAGAGATCTCCCTTATCGCTCCATTTCCTTCGCGTTGACACGCCCATAAGAAAAAAAACCTACCCAAACAGCATGTTTATGTCAATTTTACGTAAAATGAATGTAATTTTTTTGTCCATTTTATATCATTTTAACGCAAACCAGTCAAGAAAATGTCAACATGTTTGCAGAAATGTCACCTCTGTGATATGTAAACGGTGATATAAAATTAAAGTGAATTTTACGTAAAATTGGCATTCCCGTTTGCATTCCAAACAGCATGTTTACATTCATTTTACGTAAGATTTATGTTAATTTCCCCCTGACATTCATGCGTATTTAAAGAGACAATCTGTACCATTGAGGAGAATTGATATACTGAATTTCCTATTTCTTTACGTTCCTTAGAACTCTAGGGTGGTTGGACGAGAGTACAAGAGTACTCATCCTCACCAGTACTCAAGAGTACCAAAGTGACCTACTGCTTCCTTCTCCCGTACTGGAACCTCGGGAGGAGTAGCTGTTCAACGGAGCTCTCTTCCTTTTAGGATAGAGATGTAATACTTGCAGGGCTGGGATTCTACTCTTCCCTAATCCCTTGCACTGCTGTAATAAAAAGCTTAACTTCAGCATTTAATGATTCCCTGAGTCATATATTATAAAAAAATATACACTTTGAGTTGAAGTGATCAACCTGTTAAATTGCATAACTGGGCATTGTATGGCTGAGACAAGGGTTCTGATGAAGACCTATTTCTTATACCAGCACCATGTAGCCTTCCAATATTGATTACTCATAATTTTTCATAAACTTGATATCATGTACTTCACATCAGATGGAGTGACGTCTAGTTAATGTAAAATACACGTACACTTTAGTGACGTGAATATAGGAACGTAAATTTTACGTAAGCGTGATGTCATTTTCATGGCAATCGCAATAAATTTACATTGTTTGCAAAAATTGATATATTGTTTACGTTTACGATATATTGTTTACGATACATTGTTTACACCTTATCATTGAACATGCTGCTTGGGTACTTCTGTTATAGTGTCGTGTGTTCCGAGTGTGAAGGACAATAAGAAAACTGTAGCTCGAATGAACCTCACTCCTAAACTCAATCTGGCTTTGGGAGTAGGTGTCATGGAATACGACTTAATCGGCCATCGCTGCATACCCACAGAGCTAAGTGTGCAAATCCTTATACGATTCTACACTGGCATCGCGCAACCCTGCTGTGCGATCGTGTGCGAGGAATACCCACTAGATGGCGGAAGATACTTATGTAGGAACGAGACTTCCTTTACTTCCCTCCGTAGACGTGCTTCCCTCTCCAACCCCCACCCTCCTCATCGAAAGATAGATCGACCGGCAGAGCGGTCGGATCATTTCCGCTAGCTGTGACACGTGGTCTAGCAGCCCGCTTGAGCCGTTACTTCCTTTGTCCCTCTTATCTTCTTCGCAGACGCCGTGAGGGTGAGACGGGTAACCACGTAGGCTTAGTCGATTTTGGGAGCTCAGTTGTGGACTGGTTGCCTGGCACAAATGGTAAGAGCTTTCCTCATCTGGGTCAGACACCTTATCATTGGATGTTTTCCATTCACAAGTTTCTTAGTCAAGTGAAAAAAACTATAGCATGGAACTTTGGTTTACCTTGAATGTATCGTTTACCATGTGTTGGCATATCTTAGGCCTAGTAGTGCCTGCTTGTACCGCCACTGAGGAGTAGCCGTAAGCCAGTGAGAGTTAATGGTTGCAGTGATTCGTAAATCGTTACGTGCTACCTTTACCATGCAAATTATGTTTAAACGTTAATGTTTCTTTGATGATGGGAGTCTCTTTAAAAGAGACATTCCCATGAAGCTTAAGGCCGTAGCGAATTCATTATATGAAACAAGACCGCCGTAACTCTAGCTGCACTAGCCCTGCAGATCATACAGGTGAAGCCCCGGTCTGATTTTTGCCAAGCAGCACAGTAATTGTTCCCTCAAATCAATAGACAAGCGAATAATTGATATTCTTGTGGGAACTTGATCATCGGCAGTCGGCTCCATCTTAGCGTCATTGCATGCGAAGATCCCTTTTAGGTGTAGATGGGAGTGCTGCAAGATGAGTTTAGTATGCTTGCCATCAGGTTTATCCCCTCTGGCTTTTCTACCCTTGTCATCTTATCAACCCCCTTTTTTATCCCTCATCTCCCTCCATTGCTCTTATCCCCCTTGTGCATTTGATGTATGAATCCAAGATGTCTGCTTGGCGTGATAAAGGTGAGCTATCCTGGATTTGTGTACTGAACAGAGAAAGACTGGAAAGTCCTACACACAAGTAGCTTCAGTTTCAATAATCAACGAATAGTGAAGGTCCCAGGTTGGATTGGGCTGTTAGGCAGTGTCTATTGGTTGAGCTGGGTCAACCCTGATGGGATGAGCCATGTCATGCTGATAGTCATTAGTCTTGGTTTTTTAAAAATCATTTTCTCTAGATATTGAATGTGGTGGCTTCAAGAGAAACTAGTGTTTAGCTAATAGATTAGAAATAGGAGAATCCATCTGGATCCTCTTGAGTTGAAGTTCATTTTTCAATCTTTTCCATGGTAAATTAATGAGTTGTCAGTTATGCATTGTACTTCAGTGAAAAATTTGGCTGTAATTGAGTCTCATTGCTATGTCACAAAGTTAATGACAGTTCATTATTTCAACTGGACTTGTTTTTTCTCAAACCTATGCTGCACAATCTGATACAAGCTTTAAATGAATTTCAAAGTGTCTCGAAATGGAGATGCTACCATGGAAAGGGTTAACATTAGTTTGTATGCTAGCATTGTTTTCTAAATATTTGATTAGTTGCATTTTCCCACCATATTGGCAATGCAACTTTTTTTCCTTATGGAACACTATTCCCTTTCTTGATTCTAGGTTCCTGTAAGAAGTAATATATCCCTTTGAGCTAACCTTGGCCTTTTGTATGCAATTGATATCTGGTGGTCAAGTTGCCATGAGCTACCCTCAGAGGACTGTCTGCACAGGCATGAAATATGCCATAGTTGGAAGAGGAGGTGGCACACAGGCTGCCCAGTGCCATATTTCAGAATTGCAAATCAGCCTGCTTTAGCTGTATTATGTTCACATGTGAAAATAATGAAGGCAGAAGAATGGAAGGAGTCTGCCACTTCATCCATCTACCTTTTACAGTCTCCGTACCCTGAAACAGGTTGGTTCATTGTCATGATTGTTAGCTGCGTATTTACGTTGGATGTAGGTACTACAGACAAAGGACTATTGGTGCGAATAGGAGTAGGAGTAGGAACTATGTCTCATGTCCTCAAGGGATTAGGCAGTTGATGCAACTACAACTGGGATCAGTGCTCGAGGGGAGAGCCAGGAAGACAGGACAGAATGGAAAGTGAAGGAATGAATGCGTATGAGTAATGACTGGCCTATTCCATTTGTACAATGTCCTCAAATCTCTCGCATTCCGCTTTAACCATGCCCAAATTCATTGTCTATCAGTTGGAGATTAACAAGAACTATGACGGACTTAAGGAACCATATGCCATTACGAGTGGGGTTTTTTCTTTCTTGAGACATTCCCAAATTTATGTGCTGCACGTCAAGTATGGCGTGCAGCAAGGGAGGATCGGATTGGATGATACCGATACTGGCCGATCCACTGAATATCGGCTGATACCGATACTTTGGATTGGTATCGGTGCATCCCTACTTTGGGCTTTCATCACCCTATGGTGAAGTATAATTGTTGGAAGTAAGAATTCTTTTATTCCATTGTCTAATTAAATAAAAGAAAGGACATGAAAAATGTGCAGGCATGAAATGGTATAGTATTTTCTAAATTTAACTCACTTTAACTACCAATTTAGTTCTCATTACAACAAGTGAAAAGCAGAATCTTTGGCAATTGTTTAAGGAGTACATACCAATCCCCTGTGCAAGGGGATCATTCACCTCAGACAGAAAGGAATCAAACCATCATGAAAGAGCTAATAAATACCAATTCATTCCATCCGTAGTAGGATGACCAACCCTTGGTACATTGAAACCCATTTCTATATGAGACAAGTAGCTGTTTCTCTTTAATTCTGTTTTTTTTTTATGCTCTTAGGAAGCTGTCAGGAAGTCAGTGAGAAATAGTATCTGAGTATGCAACAATTTCAAAATTGTTGGCTTGCATTTGTGAAATGACATGCCAATAGGGTGGGTGGGAGATTATTGTATTACTCTATTGTAAAAATCAAGGTGGCTTTGGTTTCAATTGAAGGCTCTTTTTTTTTTTTTCAAGATTCAGGCACATGATGATTATGATGATTGAGTCACCAGATCTGAAAGTCTTTAAGTGAAGATTCCAATCATTAAATTCATTGCTGAATGCCTAAAAACCTAACCATTAGAAAATCTATGAAAGGGATAGCTTCCTGGTTATGGAGTAGTTGCTTTATGAAGTTGGTTGGTGTTTTTCTTTTTAGGGATTGTTGAAGGGCATTGGACCAGAAACTGGCTTCACTTCGGAACTGTAGAGTGAATGTGCCACTGTAAGCAGCTGAGAATGCATGGAAGCCCTATTTGCTGCTGGCCTCAGAACAGGATTCAGTCAAAGCATTGAATAGAGTGAGCTACTTTCCCCTGGCATCTATTTTTTCAGTCCTTTTCTGTCTATTTGGCTATTTGCATGTTCTGGCCTTGATAAGTGCCAGCAAGAATTGGGAGTTGCAATACATGTTGACAGTATTTGGGATAAGAAACAGGCTGTGATTTATGCTCTAAAGTTATGTGCATAGATGCCATACTCAGTTGAAGTGAGAAAATACTCATATTTGCTCATATGGTACCTATTTTTTTCCCTCCCATTTTTAATCATTTTGTTCTTTTCCAGGAGGGAGTGGAGAAGGAATTGCAATTAGAGCCCTGAAGAATGAGAAGGGTTGATTCATTGAGAATATTGTGGCATTATTAGGTAAGAATGTTTATTAAATATTCTTTTTGAAACTGATAAAAGTCCTGATGATGCAATTGTTATCCCTGTCTGAAAAGTACCTTGTAGAGAACTTTTTGAAGACTGAAGGTTTTAATAATACGTTGACATGAAGGATGTTTGCATTTGACAGTTTTGAGATGAATATCTATGTCTTATAGGTTCATTGGGGAATGGTTCAAGCATACAATCCTGACAGTGAAGATGATGCACAAATGTGTGCAGTAGCTTTTCTCTAAGTGGAAGAATAGTCATGATGACGGTGCTCTTTAGTGCCTTCGCAAGTTGCTCTCTATTTGAGAAAGAAATGGAAGGTTCTAGCATGGCAAAGAAAGATGATCTGCCATGGTTACTTTAGAGTTGCACCATGATCAGATGAACTCGTACTTTGACCATTAACCGGAATTTGAAGGGGTGATTGACATGCACTCGGGGTGAAGGTCATTCTGCAAGAAGCAATGGAGTAGTAAAAGAATGGTTGTCAGCCATGCCAGGCCAACAATCCTGAGAAAATTCATTAGAATAGATGAGAAACCAAGTTGGCTGAACTACAGAAGACTTGTTTTCT
This sequence comes from Darwinula stevensoni, assembly GCA_905338385.1. Taxonomy (NCBI): domain Eukaryota; kingdom Metazoa; phylum Arthropoda; class Ostracoda; order Podocopida; family Darwinulidae; genus Darwinula; species Darwinula stevensoni. The sequence goes on along the minus strand of CAJPEV010001255.1, from coordinate 4,728 downwards.
CAGAAGAACCCTTTATGTAGAATGTGGCCTGAAGATATATGGACATCAAGTGAGTCTGCTTTTCATAATTCATTCCCTTCATTGAACAGTATTTGTGTCTCAATTATCCTCCAACTTGTGTCTGTCCCAGATTTGCTCTTTTATCAAGTTTGACTTCTTACCTGTACCCATGTAGTCCCAGATTTTTTGTGATGACAGTCCTTGTTCTGAGTTTTTTTTTCTCGGTCTTTATTTTCAAAGAATATTTTTGGCAAACTTGATAATGCATATGGCATAAAAGCTGTTAAAGCTGGATTGAATCCCTGAACTACATACAGGTTCTACTCCTTAATTCAGCAATGCTATTTCATGTTATTTTTTTGCATCTTCAGGGTTTGCATTGGCAGTATATTGAATTTTCCCACTTGCAAGTGACTGTTAAATTCAGGGGGCACTAGTTTCACTTTCAGTAAATGTCTAAGGAGGGTTTCCTGGTTTTTCCTGGCACCTATGTGTAGCAGAAATGGGTCAGAATATATTTTCATGCAGAGAACCAAACCTGGACTTGGGTTGGGAGAACCTTAGTCAAATGTGAGATGAGTCAAGCTTCATGGTGTTGCTGCAATCTGATTATTAGTTGTCAATGCTCAGATTTCTTTAAATTTACCATGCAAATTTTATAGGCCTATCAGGAAGTGTAATGCAATGCATTAAGGACTGTTTAACTTTTTGTTGATGATGACATCCAATCTCACCAGACAAAGCCTCCATGGTGGGTTCAAGCTCAACAGGGCTGAAATTATAAAAAGAAATATATACAGGTATTGTAAGCAGTTTTGTTTCTCCCGTAATCATTGATATTTCTCTGTAGGATGGTTGGAAGATCCTGATGTACTGTTGGAAAGTCATTCTTCCAGGAAGAAGTTGATGCAAAACACATACTAATGTAAAGGAAGTGAGTGCCAAGTATTCACTTTCTGGTTATGGCTGTTGAATGAAATGCATTCTTTAATTTTTTAGTTGTGGGATGAGGATGTCTGGCTTCTGACTTGATAATTGCCATGTAATCATATATATTAGGCACTTATATTCATTTATGAACGTTTTGTATGATTTTTGTGCTTACAAATATTATTTCTTGATGCTATTTTGTGGCTTACATTATGTCCAAGTGAATTCAAAACTTATCAAAGCAATGAAATCAAGTTTTATTGAAGGAAGATTACATAAAATGTATATGTAGTGGTGACAGTTTGTCCACTTGCCATGAAACTTGCTGATTTCAACTCCTCCAGGGAGATAGCATGAGATCACTGTATGTGGGGTGGTTGTATTAAAACGCAACATAGATGTTTTCGCCCACTGGAGTTCAGTGCTTGTCCTATAACTCACTGGGTTGCATACTTAGAAGGATGAAACCTATCACTGGTGTTTTTCCTTGCAGATAGGCAACCTGATGGATCTTATAGCATTTACCAACCTCCATTTACAGGCCGCAAAATATTCCTTACGTTGCGTTCAAATGCGAACACCTTGTATATCTGGCTCATTTTAAAAATCTGCCTCCTTTTTTGCATCATCCATGGGATTTAGGAATTTTTGGAACTATTCTTGTTTCTTCATGAAGTATTCATTTAATTTGTAATGATATGAACACTTAGTCATGCCTGAAAATCACAAATCCTTCACTCTAGGACCAGCATATTTTTTTATGTGAACATGCTACTGCACATATTCATATTCCTGTAAGTTTCTTATAAATAACTATAGGATAGTGAGATTTGTTGCAAACCCTTAAAAATATGCTTTAACAGATTTAACTTTGTGTATGTTTTGAGTTTGAGTTACTGTAGACTCATTAAACATGTTTTTGTTGTGAATATTAAGACTATTGTACTCCTATGGCTGTGATGACAAAAAATGCCCCATTTTTCCGATTGTATACTGTGGATACAATTGCAGTTTGTTTTCCTGAGCTTTTCACTACTTCATCTCACTGAAGAGCAACCCTCTCATTCCTCTCATTAATAGTGTGTTGACTTTGCATTGCAGGAATCCTTAGTCCATTTTCCCACGAATGGGATTCCCTGATACGGCCAAGGCAGTGTAGCAGCAGTCCACCAAACTTTGTGAGTCACAAATATCTTGAAATTAATGTCCCTTAGTCTGTAACATTTCCCTCATGGACTAATAATGATGTGTTTCTGCAGAATCTGTCCCCCTCCCAAGGCAGGGGATGGAAGGACACCAGGTCTAAGTTGCAGAATTCCTGGTGCATAGTTGACCTAAGTGCTCTTCCTGAGATAGCACTAAAGGATGAAGGTAACCTTACAGAGGAACAATGGGCTAGCTTGGAAGGACAGACTAACATTCATTTTGGCCATCTTGTCTGTGACCATACTACGAGTTGCTTTCTGCCTGCACACTACATTATGACATACTTAATGAATGGTAAGAATATTGGTGTGTATTCATTAGGAATAGCAAGTTCTTAGTTTGTTCCCATGAATTACAGACATGATGAAAATCTTTGTTCTCCAGACTAGAGTCTCTGATAGTCTGCTGATGTTTCCTAGAACTCTGATGTGTCCCTAAAATTCCATTTCTGGATGTAATTCTGAATTTCATGTCTCTGATGAGGGTCTTATGTCTTTCATGTGTCTGGGCCTAGTTTGGTGATCTTGGTGGATCTGTGTGGTGGTTGGTGCAATTTGCCCTGCAGAAAGTGGAAAGATGGTCGATGAAAGGAAAGGATGTTTCACCACAGTTTGTGAAAATTTTGATGAATCACAGTATTGGAACAGCTTGAGTCACCAGCCTGTGAACCAACACTGTGAAGTATTCCTGCATCTGCTTGGGAGTATTAAGCTGTGAGTACTTCAGCATCTCATGAAATCTGATGTTTTTCTTGTGCAAAACTTTCCTCCCTGTCAGTGAGTATAATGAGAATTCAATCCCTAGTGAACATGATGATATATATGGAAGTACAGAATGTGATATTCTGTGAGCATTGGAGTCAAAAGGATGCTGATTCTTAATTTTTAATGTATTAACTTTACTGAAAAAATGTCTGAGTGTGAAATTTAGTTGCTAGAAATTTTTCTTCTAACAGGTCCTATTTCATTATGGATGGTCTTATAAACATGGACATCCCAAGGCAGACAAGTGAGCCTTGCATGTATGATGGCAAAATGAGAGAATCATCTGGGTTCTTTTTGCAGTCCTGCTTAACAAAATGTGAGTCTTTGTGCTGATGGGGGTGATAATTTGCATGAAATTTCAAAGTAAATTGATTGTTCTTCACATTTTATAGGACCATGCTGTTGCAAGGAAGAGATGGAAAGAGTCTCAACTGGATCCTGAAGGACTTCTTTAGGAAGAATCAATTCATAATTTCATCTAGAGCTGTGTAAGGGATTATGTGCATGGCTCTATGCCTTTGTGCCATTAATTTCCCAAATTCGACCGTGATGAATTCTTTTTGCCGTGAGNTTGAAGATCCTGATGTACTGTTGGAAAGTCATTCTTCCAGGAAGAAGTTGATGCAAAACACATACTAATGTAAAGGAAGTGAGTGCCAAGTATTCACTTTCTGGTTATGGCTGTTGAATGAAATGCATTCTTTAATTTTTTAGTTGTGGGATGAGGATGTCTGGCTTCTGACTTGATAATTGCCATGTAATCATATATATTAGGCACTTATATTCATTTATGAACGTTTTGTATGATTTTTGTGCTTACAAATATTATTTCTTGATGCTATTTTGTGGCTTACATTATGTCCAAGTGAATTCAAAACTTATCAAAGCAATGAAATCAAGTTTTATTGAAGGAAGATTACATAAAATGTATATGTAGTGGTGACAGTTTGTCCACTTGCCATGAAACTTGCTGATTTCAACTCCTCCAGGGAGATAGCATGAGATCACTGTATGTGGGGTGGTTGTATTAAAACGCAACATAGATGTTTTCGCCCACTGGAGTTCAGTGCTTGTCCTATAACTCACTGGGTTGCATACTTAGAAGGATGAAACCTATCACTGGTGTTTTTCCTTGCAGATAGGCAACCTGATGGATCTTATAGCATTTACCAACCTCCATTTACAGGCCGCAAAATATTCCTTACGTTGCGTTCAAATGCGAACACCTTGTATATCTGGCTCATTTTAAAAATCTGCCTCCTTTTTTGCATCATCCATGGGATTTAGGAATTTTTGGAACTATTCTTGTTTCTTCATGAAGTATTCATTTAATTTGTAATGATATGAACACTTAGTCATGCCTGAAAATCACAAATCCTTCACTCTAGGACCAGCATATTTTTTTATGTGAACATGCTACTGCACATATTCATATTCCTGTAAGTTTCTTATAAATAACTATAGGATAGTGAGATTTGTTGCAAACCCTTAAAAATATGCTTTAACAGATTTAACTTTGTGTATGTTTTGAGTTTGAGTTACTGTAGACTCATTAAACATGTTTTTGTTGTGAATATTAAGACTATTGTACTCCTATGGCTGTGATGACAAAAAATGCCCCATTTTTCCGATTGTATACTGTGGATACAATTGCAGTTTGTTTTCCTGAGCTTTTCACTACTTCATCTCACTGAAGAGCAACCCTCTCATTCCTCTCATTAATAGTGTGTTGACTTTGCATTGCAGGAATCCTTAGTCCATTTTCCCACGAATGGGATTCCCTGATACGGCCAAGGCAGTGTAGCAGCAGTCCACCAAACTTTGTGAG
>CAJPEV010001254.1:30496-72153 GCA_905338385.1 Darwinula stevensoni | reverse complement strand
GGCATCTCGCTCTTTTCGCCCCGATGAGGTGCATATGTGAGGCGTGCAGTTGACATGCGGCCGCACTTCGAAGACGACCCCGATCTGCCCCCGCTGCAGGGGGGGCGGTGGGTGCTCACGTCGACGCCGACGGCGACGCCTCGGTCCAGTTTCCGATCGGTGCAAGGCCGGCTACAAGTCGACTTCGTGAGGATGATATCGATATCTCATCGCCCTCGGTCGATCGTCCTCGGTGTCGGTGTGGATTCATCTCTTGCGTTATTCTCTAGGAAGACATGGGGGAGTCCGGGGGCAGACTGGCCCGGATCAAAGAGTTTTGCTTCAAGAGGTCCATTCTCATCTTCATCACGCTGGCCTCCTTCGGGGGTGCCGCCTTCCTCGTCGGACTCGGTCTCAACGCCCAGACTGTGTTCCCGGGCTCCGACCCGAACGCCCTGGAATCGCCCAGTGTCGACAGTAGACCCTTGTCCGCGTCTGAGTCCCTCGTAGGTATGTGTGCGACTTTCACTCTCGAGGTGACCGACACCGTTCGAGGGGGGAAGAGATCTCTCTCGTTCGGGTCGTGTGCTCGGCCGGTGGGAAACGTGTCGGGTTCGACGTGATTCGGTCGAGAGAAAGCAACAAAAAAATTCGTGAACTCCGAGAAATTCCTTATCGTTTGAGTTCGATGAAACGAGACGAAGCGGTGAAGCAAAAGCCTCCGAGTTGCCTCATCGCTCGTACCAAATCCTGTATGGTTCCGTCGAGTTCGTAATCCCCCTCCCCCCGCCCCCGAATCCCTTCATCCGGGCGTGAACAGGGAGGAAACTTCGCAGTTGTTGAAGGCGAGTCCCCGCGGCGACGGATTCGGCCCGCCTCGCTGCTTCGCGGGGAATCCCCCGGCCCCGAGGCTCTGTCCTTGCCGTACGCCTAGGTCAATCTCCTTCGTGGAGTAGGCTCCGTTCTTCCCAAGGGAAATAAAGGCGGCCGCTCCTTCCTATAAGTGGTGATCACGGGTGATGCAGCAGGAACTTGAGATTCAATTCACTCGTTTCAATGCACAGTAAAAGGACTTTCCCGGGGCATTTAAAGGCGTCTACATTTCTCTGACGTTTCGTGAGTTCCACTCGATTTAAAAATGATCCGACTCACTCCCTTTAAAAATTATTCCCGAAAACGAGAGAATGAATTTTTGACGGAACCTTTAATTCACGCATTCCTCGCGTCGTGCTCGGAGGTGACGACGACCCCACGTCGCTCGCAAAACGACCAGCTAACGATGTCCCGTTGGTTCCCTTTCAGCGTCAGGCAACCGCTTCAGAGAGCCCGAGAGAGTCTACGAGCTGAGAGAGTTGACGTCCTGCCCGGAACACGAGGGCCTGCAACTCTACCCCCATCCCAAGTACTGCGATCAGTTCTACAAGTGCGCCAATGGCACCCTGTCGTTGGAGACGTGCGAGAACGGCCTGCTCTTCGACGGGAAGGGATCCGTCTACAACTACTGCAACTACCACTGGGCCGTGGAGTGCGGTCAAGCGAGGATAGCCGACAGTAAGTCCTTTCAGGAATCCCTAACTTTAAACGAGTCGACCATAAAATCGAGAGCAGTGCCTCATACGATACCTTAGAGAGCTGACCTTAGTCCATGGACCCTCAGAGGCCACAGTAGGTTCAAGGAAGTTCAATGGCATATGCCTTAATGCTTCATCGCTTTCTGAACTTCTCAGTCGTTCTTTCTTGGAAACAGCCACGGCATTTTGCATGCAGCTCACGAGATCTGAAGTTCCATGGAAGGAAATGCGACATCTCCAGCCCCCCCCCCACCTCTGTACGTACGACGCTTCCTAATGACGTAGAAGGTCGAACATGAGAGACCCGGAAACCTTGGATGATGGCATCCGAGACTGGTGAACTGTCCCAATCAGGCGCCCAGAGAGAGGGAAGACAGTGCTTTATCGAGGGCTGCATCTGGCGTCTGAAGGGCGCCCGCGGTCGCTTTCGTATCTCAGTCGTTTCTTCCGTGGCTCGTTAGTCATCTCCCTGCTTTGCATCGGGGGATAGATCCCATAAATTTCCCGAACGGAGGAGGCCCGCATCGCCCCCAAGCGGTCGAAATTCGTGCGTGGAGCCGAGTGAAGCGTCTTGCGAGCGTTCGACGCCTGATCGAGGTCCGAGCCACCGACTGAGGGAAACGAGGAGTTGTTTTTGACAGGAGGGAGAAGATCCCGTTTGTTTCTCTGGCAGAGTCTTGTTCCATTGTTCTGCTTCCCCAAGGTCAAAAGAAAGAAGAAAAAAAAACAGGGCACAGCAATATTACGGACGACTGGTGAGAGATTTTGGTGGATAGAGCGTGTGACGTGCGTCACATGCCGGAATGAGGAGAAGGTCAACCAACGGACTTATTAGGAACCGGGGGGAGAGTGAGAGAGAAGGAAGAGCTCAGAAGTCTCGAAGGACGCGGGCGCTTCGATGGGTAGACGATAGGTGTTTTTTTGGTCGATCGCGTGAAAGGGGAGTACGTGAGTCGGGTGCCATAAGTGGTGGTGGGACGGCAAGGTCACAGAGATGAAAAAGATAACTTTCGTTACCGTCATGACTGCGACGCAAGGACCACTTCCCGATTGAATAACGAGGAAACCTGCCGCAATGAAGCGTGGAGACATCTGTCGGGTCTCATCATCGTGTTTTCTCTTTCCTTTTCCAGTTCCGGCTATCAGGAGTCCAGGATGCGAGTTTCGCTTCGGGATCTTCCCCAAGTCCTCCCACTGCGAGACGACCTACATCAAGTGCGAATTCGGGATCCCCGACGAGAAGAGCTGCATCGCCGGCCTCGCCTACGACGACAGGGTCCACCAGTGCAACTGGCCCGACCTGACTCCCGACTGCGACCCAGAGGGTAAGCCCCAAACCGTTCTAAAAAAAAAAGATTAATAATAATTAATAGTTAATAAAATAAAATGTAATATAATATAATAAAGTAAATAAAATTAAGTAAAATAATAAAATAAAACAAAATAAAAATTCACACGTCCCAACCCCCTCACCCTACAGAGATCGTGAACTTCAAATGCCCCGACAAGCTGCCGCCAGGTTCCCTGGCCAGGAAGTTCCTCCCCTTCCCCCGCTTCTCCGCGGGCGACTGCCAGTCCCTGATCGTCTGCGTGAACGGCTACCCGAGGAGAGTCCAGTGCGAAGTCGGGAAGGTCTTCAATCGAATTACGCTTTCCTGCGACTATCCCGAGAACGTCCCCGAGTGGTGAGTTTGGCTTCTTGGCTCCTCGAACTCTTCATCTCGTTCCCTTCCTTCCGTTTTACCGATTTCCGAAAATGAAAAGTCTATAACTTGAGATGTGCTTTTGGAAAAGGGAAATGGAAGGAAGCCTTCCGGTCCTCGAGATTTGACATTATTTACTTAATCATTTACTGAAACGAAATGTCATGCATGCATTTCCACTTCTACATCGCTTGCACCACGAGCTTTCAATTTGAATGGTAGCATCTGATGCAAACGATCGATCATCTCGATACACCCTCTTATTGCACTTCTCTTTCTGTTCCTTCTTCAACCTGACTTTACCACTACAGAACGATACACCCACGTCGTGCTTTTTTCTAGTGCGGAGCAAGGATACGGGAGAAACTAAGACGGCACTCGGCTGACGCGCAAGGTCCTCCACTCCCGCGGCGGAGGACATCCGCTTCGTCCCTTGCACGACCCAAGCCTTCTCCAAGGCGGATATGCTCCGAGTCTTATTTTATCCTTTCCCTCTCTCTGGGCAGTAAAATTGGATTTGTAGACTTTTCTACGCCCACGTCGGTTCATTCGCTTCGCGCGGTGATTCCTGTTGATGCCTCCGACGCCTTGCCGTGACGTCATTGTTTTCCGCCTTGGTAGCTCATATCGTTTCAACGCATCCGGAACCCAGCTGTAATGGCAGATCCTAACTTCTTAGAACTGTCTTCGTCGGAGCGGAGATGTTTCGACGCGTGTCTCTGCCAGATTAATGAAATTCATCGCTCTGGTACTCGAAACTGAAAATCAAATCCAAGTTGGGCTGGGCCACCGGTCCATGGCGCATGACACTTTCTTTTGGACAGATTTTATTTTGCTTAGGACTCCGTTAAAATACGTTTGGCGAAGGAAAATTTTAATTGCAGGAAGGAGAAGGAGATTCGAGTCTCTTTCTGAAGTCGAGATGATACCATTCCATTATCCGTTTCGCCATGCGAAGGGGTTTTTTTAGGCATGGAGAGTACATTTCAGAATTCACAAATTCATTAATTTCACATTAAATTTTTTACCACTTTATTCCGCACAACGACCGAAAATCGTCCACGGAGATGCGATCGAGACTCACCATTGCTTCGACCTGGTCTTCATTCTTTAGCGTCGGATGGGTTGAGATGGGTTGAGAGGTTGTACCGCGAGAGAGAGAGATGGTATCTCTGATTGGTCCATCGAAGCCAGAAAATGAGAATTCATTTGCAAATCAGTCTGATCTGTTTAACCAATTCGTTTGGGGATCTTCTTCGCTTTTATTTCGGTGCCAACGCTGTAGAAAAAGAGAAAGCATCATATCCCTGGCTTTGGTCGGTCCGTCGCGACGAGTAAAAAAAAAAAGTTTCCCCTCGTGCAACCGTAATTCTGAATTTCATGGAAACTGAGTTTCCGCCTGGTCACGCGAGAACCACGCGATGAAACCGCAACAGGAGCGAATTTCACGCCTCAATGCTCGCGGTCTTTCGTCGGAGAAAGGCACTTTCGGGCGCGAACCCCGAGGACTCCACTTCGTCGGGAACCTTGCGGTTTTCATGCGGGGATTCGCGATCGCCGTGGTCGACGCCGGTTGCCTCGGGTCGCCGCGACCTCTCGAGTTCTCGGGGCTGTATCCACATGAGACATACGTAAACAAGCACCAATCTGATATCGAGTATACCGATCATCGACCAAGGCAACGATGAAGCCAACGAGGCAGCACATGGTTGCTTCACAGTCGAACTAAAAGAGAAGAACTAGAGAGTAAAGTCACCGAGAGTCATCCGTCATAACAAGCAGAGAAGTTCGACATTTTTCTCTGACTTTTATTTTTATTTCATTTTAAGCGATCGGCGATACCGATCGCCGAAAGACCGGATATAGCGGCCATATGGCCAGGTCATCTTGAGCTCATATACCCAGGTGACACCGCGCAAAAACCCGTTGGCTTCGGAGCGAAATGCTGCTTGGCAACACGATTCCGTTAGCACATGCACATTTGCATTCGTAGTTCATGGGAGAATATGCGACGCTCCTATCGGCATGGTAGGCAGCACTCAGAAGGTCATTTCGATCCCCAAGGGGCCTCGAACGGCGAAAAAATCTTTGTGAGCACGAAAAAAAGAAGAAAGGTCAAACATAAAACCATTCATTTGGGAGGGGGAAGGAGAAGGGAAAGGGGGAGAAGGACGGACAAGGTGACCGATTTACTAATTAATCATAGTGGTACTCGAGAATCGATGGTTCGCAAGACCTTGAATATCGTTGGATCACTTCGCTACACCACAGAGATGAATCATGGGTCCAAAAATGACCCACAGGGGGTGCCACGCCCGAGTCGACTTCCGCACCAGCGTCATAAACGTTCGGAACGTCCACCGCTCCCACGAAATGACGACGATCGCTCTCAAGAGTCCGTTCCAACCGGTGTGCCACACCCCTTTCGGGCGACGATGAGGCTTTCGGTTAAATCCTTATCCTGTGGCAAAACCGTTCGACCAGAATCCAAGGCCGTGCGAAAGTTGGACGCTGAGATGCGCCTCGGCTGAACGGCTGAACCGTCTCGTTGGTCACCCCGTGTGGGAGATTCCGGTTTGCGAATTCCGATCTCTGCGAATGCTAAACTTGCAGCATCCAAGTCTTTGGCGAATCTTGATGATTCCGATCGTTTCGTCATCTCACACGAGAGTGAAATCGTACCGACGTTTCCCATTTTCGCCTGAAGGATTGAGCAGGTTATATCCTCGAAGCCACGGATGAACGACCTTGGAAATCTCGAATCAGCTGCTGACCTTGGGAAGCCCGAATCCGCTGCTGACCTTGGAAAGCCCGAATCCGCCGTTGGCCTTGATAGCCAACAGGACAGGCTCGAAAAGATGCACACGGTGAAACCCCGACGAAGGCCGGGTTCATACTCGTGCTGTACAGCACGTGCAGCAGCGGCAAAATCCAATCCAACACGGACACGTTGCATCGGACAGTATGCAGTTGCAGCATCCAGCATGCTCTACAGCAGAAGCATGAACTCGGCCGAAGACGGGAGCGGAAATGCAACTCCACCTTCATGAACGGCCCGACAAAAGCGACCGAGGACGCGATGGCGGATTTCACAAGCGACCGCAATTCCCTCTTTTCCCTCGCGGATTCGCCTCGCGTGCACAAAGGGTTTATATACAAAACCGGTCGCAGAGTGGACCGGCCGCCATCACACCGCATCATCATCAGAGCCGATGCAACGAACAACTTTAAAAGATCCACGAAGTTTCTGCTGTCGGCAGTCCTGTTCTCTGCGAGGCGATCGCACGCTCGGTCGTGAATTGCAAATTGCCCTCTGAAATGGAATTTTCAGAGGGTACGAAGTGAGACCGTCTGCTCCTAGTGAGCCGAGCCTCTTTTTTTGTGGAATTTTTGGAATCGACGACTCCATCGGATTCCGCGAGGATCTGCCTCGTTATCATTTTCGGCATCCGTGATAGCTTCGATCTGGTGCTGAAAAGAACGGACTTGCATAAGTAACCGCATGCGGTACACAAAAAGCAAACTTTGAGGATTTTTATTGAGAATTTTATTTCATTTTATTTTATTTCAACTAAAAAAAATCTGATGAACATCAATTTTGGAGAAAAAAATTTTTTTACGAACCAAAAGATGAAGACTTCTTGGAATTCAAAGTGAGGTTTGGCCCCGGAAACCGTAAAAAAAATTCACAATTTCAGGGGGAAAAAAAGAGGGCGAAATACGTTAAGTCGTTCTCGATGAGCGAATTTTTACCAACCGGAATTTCAAACGATGTTATGCAAATAATTTCTGCATTCGGGAACGGCATTAATCGAAGCATTAATCGAATCAAGTTGTAATCATTAGGTTCCCAGAAAAAAGCATAGTTCATCCGCACAAAACTCTCAAAGAAAGAGATGGAATTTCAAACCAACAGAAGCTCCCTGTTCGGGGGAAACGTTGGCTCCGTGCTTGACTGCGAAGAAGAGACAAAACATTAGCAAGAACAAGGAGCAAGCCCAGTGGGCCTCCTTTCGGTTGAGGGAACCCTCACTTCCTCACCTATTTGAAAAAAAAAAAAAATTTCCGACAAAAAACGAACTCGTTTCTCCGTTAGAGCCAGCAAACACAGACAGACGGTGCCCGTGAAGGATGGAGGAGTGGAGGACTCTGCGTGGTTGGGTCCATCCGCCACGAAGGCTTCTGGAGAACTGGCTGCTCTGGTTGCTGACGGCGCCACGCTCAAGGGCTTGGTCGGACGCGCATGCGCGTTGTTGCCTAGATCCTTAGGGGCTCATGCCTCACTCACGCCGTGACCAAATTTCAAGTAAAAATTTCCCAACAAAATGCCAACTTTGTACTAATCGCCACAATACGAACTCATTCCGTTTCTTGTCTGTATCTACCTGCTTGCCAATTTTCGGAGCGATCAGGCCAATATTTCGTGTGGACACACGGACAGACACACACACACACGCGCGCACACACACACGGACAGAACGGGACAATAAGTGGTACTTTTCTTTTCAGGAAAGGAGACCCACTAATAAAAAAAGATTCAATGACTCCAATGTCTGGGCAATTTTAGTGCTGTTACCAGTGTTATCAATCGAGTCACGGTTGCCCACACTTCAACGGAGGCCACTCGGGTTCATTCAAGGGATTCAAAAAGTCAGCAGGCCCCACACGAAACATCTCGTTGTGCCATAAATTCCCTCAGGAAACGATTTTGCGGAAAAGGAATAAAAACCAAGGTGTTTCGTTCGTGCGATTTTCGCAAGCAGGATCTTTTTAGAAGTGAAGAGTGCTCACAAAAATCCGAAACGCTTGACTTCAACTTGAAATTAAAGTTTAATCCCCCCCCCCCCCAATAAACCTAGACAGGTGCCGACATGCTGAGATGCCGACATGGTAAAAACAATGGCGTCGGGAAAACAGATCGGGGAGGAATCGCAAGTCAAGTAGCTTTCCAGAATGACGTAGAATTCATGCTTTGTTTGTCTCTTTGCTTTCAAGCATGCAATAGGAATTGGTTTTCTTGCTGTGCACGACATTTCCGGGGTCCAAAACAAAATCATCAGGCGTGACAGCTCAAAGAAGAAAAGAAATGAAGTCGATAAAACAATCTTTTCAATTTAACTAATAATTTTAATTCATTTTAAAATTTATGTTAAATTAAATTAATTTTAATTTTTAATTAAACTTCTGTTGACATTAAAATAAAGAAAATGGAATGTGAAACTCTGGACCAAGTAGCAGTTGTTCTGGAATGTAGAAATAAATGTTCCAACGGAATCACCTTGAAAATACAGGTTTTGAAGGCGTGCAAAAAATAAAAGCAGCCGCACGCCACTGTGTCGTATGCGGTCGGTACGTCGGCTGTTATATTAAATCGTTCAGATCTATTTCCCTGGGAATCGTGTGTCATGTGTTGAAACCTGGTATGGAATGATGGCGAAAAGCTTCTTTTTTTTTTACATTACATTGTATTATGTTTTATGAAATTCAGAGGTAGAGATAGAGTTTAATGAGCGGATGTCGGAATAGCTGAGAACACACCAGGATGGTACGAAGCATTAGAGAAAGATATTTGGAAAAAACTCAAGTAGGGATCATCTCAAAGGCCAGACTATCGTCACTTGGGGGTTTTCTTGGGCATGGTCTTGGGCATGTCTTCGGCAGGAGCTTTCTTCGTCGAAGCCTTCTTCCTTGAGGCCTTCGCCTTGGGTGAGCCTTTCTTCGAAGTCGCGAAGAAGAACTCCGGCCGGAAGAAGGACCTTGGCCGAAAGAAGAACCCCTAGAACCGTCTACCGTAGAAGCTTCTCCGTGAGACCCTAGACCGAGCGAAAGCCGACGTGGAGGCGGGAGATCGAGAGGCGGCGGGTTCCTCTGCGGCATCGGGTCGGTGAGTCCAGATCCAGACGGAGTCTACGTCTTGCTGCTGGTGTCCTTCACCGCCCGAGCGTCGTCGAAGGGCCTCGTCGTGGATCGGCATCGTCCAGGTCAGCCGTCCTCCTCTCTTCCCTCCTTCGTCCATTGTCCGCTGTTCCGTCTCTGGATGTGTTTCAGCCCGTTCGTCACTCCTGCTCCTCGGTTGTTCCTGGTATCACTGGGCGGCGAAGAAATGTCCTCGATGACCTTTTTCGAACGTCGGGTGCCAAACGAGATCGGTGAAATATGGCAAAGAAGTCGACACAGGAATTTCGGCTTGTGGAGTCGGAGCCTAGAGATCATTCCAACAACCACTCTTAAATAATCGATCCCTCCTTCGCCTATTGCACCTTAAACGTAGGTTTTAGGTCTGCTTTTCGATAAACCGTTTTTAAATTAGTCTATCAGAGGCGTAAGTTCAACTTTAAGTCTTACAGATATTGCGGCATGCAAACGCATCTGCCAATCGGTTCAGAAGCCCAGAAACGAAAATCTGCTGAAATTACTAGATAATTGCAAGGACACTTGGAAAACCTGAGCCCATGTCACCTTCCGCATTCGTGCAGTGGACCGAGTTACGCCAAGCATCGATGAGCAGTTTCTTTGGGGCGATCGCTCCGTCGCGAGGACGATGCCGACTGTCACCACCGAATCGGCGAATTATCTTCATACGTTTCCTTGCCACTCGGCGTGTGCTGCAGTCGATTCATCCGCTTAAGAAAGCTGCGACCGCGCCCTTTCCTCGTTGAAACGGCACGAGATTCATGCTTGCAGGTTTTAATGCTCGGGCAGAAACACGACCGCATCCTCGACCGAGCGCAATTTGATGTGATACAAATTAATTGGAATCCAAACGCGATTTTTCCTAATTAATTTTTTTTTCTTCGCGTAAAATACAAATTGCACCTGTCCGCATGCATATGCATTAGGACGACGGTAAAGGGGGGGAGAGGGTAGGGGGGGGGAGGGAAAAAGGGGGATAAATTTTCATGGGACATTTCGCAAAGATTCGCGGATTTCCTCTCGTTTCGATGGCTTGCTTTGCGGGTGAAAAAGCCCAAACGCACGCGATTCTTCGCGATTGCAAGGAATAGGAGACGGTGAAAGAAAAGATCCCGAAACGGCATGCGCCATAATCCTGATAATTTCATGGAAATCAAACCTCAAACCCTGTAATACAGTATTCTAAGAAAAATTTTTCGCCAATGGAATTTTTTTTTTTTTTTTTTACTGGCGAATCAGGCGGAGAAAAAAAAGGTGAAACTCGACACACGAAAAACTGGCGTGATGTTGAGTTCAGGAGAAATAAAAATCCCTGTTCCTGTCCGGTAGGTTTTTCCAAAGATATTTTTGCACCAGCGGAAAGGGCAAACGGATAAGGCTGCAACTTGGTGGGCAAGCAGTACTCCGAGTACCGAAATCAGTACTCGGAGAACTACCTGCCCAGTTTAAAAAAACATATTGTTTTTTAGGCATTTCCCCGAATCTTCTTCGATCCAATGAAAGGGAGAACTGCAGAGAGTTGAAACTTGGAGCAGAAGTACCTGTCGGATCGACGAGTACGGGAAAAAATTCCTACTTTTGAAGTACTTCCCCTCGGGGCGGTCCACGAGAAGTATCGTCGGAGCAATGATTCAAATAAATGAATAAATAAATAAAAATCTCGGCGACAAATTGTTGCTGAATTGTGGAATTAGTCGCTGTCAGCGGTCGATGGCGCACATTTGAAGCCGACGTCCCCGCCGGAAGGGCACGAGAAAGGAGAAAAAGAGAAAGAGCACCGCATTTGGCGCACAGATGTAACTCGTTCTGAGTGTAACTCGTTCTGGGTGTAACTCGTTCTGATGACACCTTTCTCTCTCGTGGTGACTTCAATTGGAGTGGCGGAACGGCAAATGTAGAGATCTCCGCCGAAAGAGGATGAAAATGTCCTGAATGTAACTCACGGAATGTAACTCACATGGAATGTAACTCACATGGAATGTAACTCACACGGAATGTAACTCACATGGAATGTAACTCACACGGAATGTAACTCGTTCTGATGATCGCGTCAAGCAATAAATAGGTAATCCTGGGGCCCGTTCCTCGCCCGTGCTAAACTGTAATCTAAATCTAAATCTAAATCTTAGGCTAAATCTTAGTCTAAAGGGTCAAGACGAAGAATACACTTTTTTCTTTTTAGACTGCTTTCAGATTTAGATTTAGATTTAGATGTAGCGCAGTCGTGCCATCTTTGGAAGCCGACCTAGACTGCTTAAAAAAAAACACACACACACACACCGATTGAGTCACCGGTGGAACCGCAACTCCAGCCTGATATACGAGCCCGATAAAATCATCCCAGGTCGCAAAAAAAAAAAAAAAGATTCGACCCGGCGATCCGGCCGCTTTCCGCCGTGTTCGTCCTGCCCGCTCGTCGTGATGACAGTGTTTGGGGGTGGGGGGGGCTGGTTCATCGTCAGGTTCATCGCCAGGTTCATCGCCAGGTGATCGCCAGGTTCATCGCCAGGTGATCGCATTCGCGATGATCTCTTCACCCTTTAACTGCGTAATTTCTTTTTTTCCAACTGATTCTTCTTCCACCATGTAATTCTTTTAAATGAAGACAATGCCCTTCCCCGTACTGCTAGATTTATTTTTCTCTTTCAAGTTTATTAACGCATGATAAAATAATTCCGTCGCAGCGAAGAGCTTTCCTAAAACATGAAAACCGAATGGAGATCCTGGGACATCACTCCTTACGTTTGGTTAATCCATCAATATTAGCTGTAATCCGCTGGTTAATCCATCAGATCGCCTCTGCAACGAAGATGACAGAACGAAATGAAACCTCAAAGCGAGCAATGCCGCTCCTTTAAATTTCTCGCACGTAGCTCGAAAGTCGACGGCGGCATCGGTCGGCCTTGGGAACGAGCCGATCGACGGGCGATAAGCCTTCCGGGGTCTCCCGCAATCGGGACCGGGATCGATCGGGGATCGATCGGGGATCCGAGGCACCTCGCGATGAGACGCTGGAGAGCGCGGATCCGCAAGGGAAGCGGTCATTGCTTGCGGAGCTGTACCGCGTTGCATTTCTTTTTGCGTTTAGTTGAGACCGCGTCGAAGAAGGGAGACGTCAAGAATCAGATTCATATGAATTTTTGATATACGATTTCAACAATTTTTTTTTTGCCGTTGTGATAGTGGGCATTCGGAAAAATCTCTGAAGTTCGAAAAGAGGGAATATCGGAGCAAAAGTAGAATGGTTGGATTTTGCACGATCCCTCTCAGTTCCATAGGTTAATCAGCATATAAAAAAAAATTGATTTCCCATGCCGTGACGTCAATTGATTCCTTTATTGCGAGAAAGGTCTCATTTGAGTTCAATTCAGAGATTGAGAGTTTTGCGAGAGGGTATTAGAATACGTACGAAGACATGCGATGATCATGTGAGGCGTTAGTAGAAGATAATAGGGAAGACTTAAGTAAAGCGATCCTTTTTTTGTCTGGACGGTCATGCTATCGTCGCTAGGGGGTTTTCTTGGGCATGTCTTCAGCAGGGGCTTTCTTCGTCGAGGCCTTCTTCTTCCTTGAGGCCTTCGCCTTGGGTGAGCCTTTCTTCGAAGTGCGCTTCTTCTTGAGGCTGGCCTTCTTCCTGGAACCGGCTTTCTTCTTGGGGATCTTGGCAGATGGCATTTTCGAAGAGGCACTCTGGGATCTGGCTCGCTTCCGCCTGGTAGAGGCTGTGCATCGAGAGGCGGCGGGTTCCTCTGCGGCATCGGGTCGGTGAGTCCGGATCCAGACTACGTCTTGCTGCTGGTGCCCATCGCCACCCGAGCGTTGTCGAAGGGACTCGTCGTGGATCGGCATCGTCCACGTCAGCCGTCCTCCTCTCTTCCTTCCTTCGTCCATTGTCCGCTGTTCCGTCTCTGGATGTGTTTCGGCCCGTTCGTCACTCCTGCTCCTCGGTTGTTCCTGGTATCACCGGGCGGCGAAGGAACGCCCGCGGGGATCGATCGAACGTTGGGTGCCAAACGAGACGGATGAGATATCACAGAAGAGATCGAGACTGGAATTTCGGTTGGTGGAGTCGGAGCCTAGAGGTCGTTTGAACAATGACTCTTAAATAATTTATCCTTCCGTCACCTATTGCACCTTCAGCGTAAGTTTTCCGTCTGTTTCTCGAAATCTGTCCCGACATTCGACATGTCCCGACATCACCTCGTGAAATATGCCATGAAATATTGGAAACGCAGGGTTCAGATACCCAAAATTAAGAAGGCGATAAGATTATTGGACTATTGAAGGAAAACATGGAATACTTGACCTTTGTATGGAAAACCAGCTTCCATTGGACGATCATGACGACGATTCCGAAGTTGACTGCTTAAAATTGGAAGGATATTGTTAACAGAGCTCTTTCTTCCCTTAACGTTTGTCCGAAGGTAGTCCAATAAGAAGGAATGGAGTATTCAACTCAACCACCACACGCTACATCGATAGTGATCGCGATTTGCAGTTCCTTTGCTAGTGGCACACCACGTTGGGTCTGGGCGTGGACCAACATTGCAGTGGGCTACCCGGGTAGACCATACTTTGGAGCTATTGTGGCAACGAGCATTTGTCCTGTCTGCGGACGAGCCATCTATCTCAGTTATTCGAATAAAGGAGGTTCCCACAAATGAAGCAAGATGGCGCGTAAGTAGCCGATATTTCAGTTTTCCTCGGGAGCTACACGCTGCAAGTCTCCCGTACTCTTCGTGCGGTACCTGTTCTTCTCCCGCGGATCCCGTAGAGGAAGACACTGGAATTCTTCAATGCTATTTTAAAATACATTTACAGGGAGATTCCTAGGAATAGGAATAGGATTCCTAGGAGGCTGCATCTTTCAAACGGGGGGCTGAAACGACGAAATGATAATAATTTAGAATTTGTACTCTCTATCGCGGAGGAGTTTCTGGCTCTCCTCAGGGGGATGTAGATCCAGGTGTGATCGGGAAAAACCCAAGAGGTTTCTTCCGCTGATGCTTACTTAGATGCCCAGGGTTTTGGGGACGAAGCCTGTAGGAAAACGTCCGCACTGAGTGCAAGCACGCCAGCAGAGGACGCCATGATAAGGAACGAGGATACTTTGGCTGTCGTGATCAGTCTAGCTCTTCTGCTTCCCACGGAATCCGGTGTCACAGGTGTTGGATTAGTTGAAAAGGGTGACGAGAGTCGAAAACTGCTTGAATTTCGATACCTTATTTATTTCATGTGAAATGAATCTTTTTTGCTGCATGCAGAGACAGAGATAATCATGTGAAAGATATTACGATAGATAAGAAGACAGCAGGATAAGATGTATTAGAAGATATTGGGAAAGACTCAGGTAAAGCAATCCTCCATTTGGACGGGCATCCTATCCTCGCTTGGGGGGTTTCTTGGTCATGGTCTTGGGCATGTCTTCGGTAGGAGCTTTCTTCGTCGAGACCTTCTTCTTCCTTGAGGCCTTTGCCTTGGATGAGCCTTTCTAGCTTCACGCGAAGAAGAACTCCGGCCGGAAGAAGGACCTTGGCCGAAAGAAGAACCCCTAGAACCGTCTACCGTAGAAGCTTCTCCGTGAGACCCTAGACCGAGCGAAAGCCGACGTGGAGGCGGGGGATCGAAAGGCTGCAGGTTCCTCAGCGGTGCAGGATGGTTGAGTGCAGATCCAGATGCTGTCATCGTCTTGTTGCAGGTGTCCGTGAGGACGGGAAAGTCGTCGGGGGGCCTCGTCGTGGATCGGCATCGTCCAGGTCAGCTGTCCTCCTCTCTTCCCTCCTTCGTCCATTGTGCGTTGTTCTGTCTCTGAATGTGTTTCAGCCCGTTCGTCACTCCTGCTCGTCGGTTGTTCCTGGTATCACTGGGTGGTGAAGGAACGTCCACGGGGATCTATCGAGAGTCGGTTGTCAAACGAGACGGATCAAACATTACTGAGAGGTCGAGACGAGAATTTCGGTTGGTAGAGTCGGAGCCTAGAGATCTCTCAAATAATGAATTTCTTCAATAATCGAATCTCTTTCACCTGTTGCACCTTAAGCGGAAGTTTTCCGCCGATTTCTCGAAATTCGTCCTTCCGAAGCATGAAATACTGCAGGCGCTTGATAAGCAATGGATAATCGGATCACGGGGCATCGAAGAGATTTCCTTAGACGAAGAAGATGCATGGGCATAAGCTCAGAAGCTAAAAAAATATCGCTTGTCGTGTTGCTACTCCACGACTGAGCGCGTGTTCTCGGAGGTAGGCAGGAAAGAACGTGCTTTCAACACAACCGCCCTATCGATTGTGACAATGCTTATGCGGTTCGTAGCGGTGAAACCTGTATTCTTAGACGAGCGCATCTTACACCCTTCGAAAGCGCGCTTCATGGTATTGACAGTTGTAAGCGGTGGATGGGACGCTTCCTGAAACTTCAATACGACCTTGACTCCCCCCCCCCCCCCTCCCCCCCCCCCCCCCCCTTACAATTTCTGCATTGGCGTCCCTGGGCTTCACAGTCACATCACCAAAGGTCAATTCAATACGAACTTCTCCTCGAAAATATTTGAATGAAAAATACACGATGAAATCGCTCCCTAGACGCGAAAATTTCTTATGGACTGATGATGGAAGCAAACAAGTTCTTGGGGCGATCGACAATCATTTCTGCATTCCGGAACAGCTTTCATTTGATTCCGAGAAATAAATCAGCTTCGTCGAGACTTTTAAACCCAAAACTCTTAACCTCAAATTACTGAAAATTTGAACAGCGAACGTGAAACTTCCTTTAGTGGCCCATTGCATGCTTTCATGAAGTTCCTCCCAAATGTCAGGGCATTTCTTGCCCTTTGCAATTCCCGAAACTACGATTTTACCTGCCGCGAGTCACGGTTGCCTTCTGGAAAAGTTCGTGAAGCGAACTTCGTTCATCTGATTTCTGTCATTGGAAAACCAGGTGGCTGGGCTTATAGTACTCGGTTCGTATTAAATAAAAATAATAATTTTTTTTCTTCTTCCAAAACTTCTGGCGAAGACATCGTGGCGAAGGCAGGAACCCGGTAAAATCAAGAATTCCCATTGCAATCCGTGCGATTTTTGCGTGTCTTTTGAATGTCAAGGATAATTTATTTCTATTTGTTAAATAAACCGAGCGTTTGAACGTCGTGTTTAATTGACATTCGTGAGGATGATTTTCTCTTTTTTTGCATTTTTTTTCTCTTTGAATCCTGCTAAGGGCATTGTCATTTGTCATTTGTGGGAAATTCCCTTTTTTCCGTCTAAATGAAAATAAAGTAAATTAAATAATAGGTAAAGACAATTCTGAGTATCAGTGAAGTCGATCAAATTTTCATTCGATTTTTTCCGTAAAAAAATAATGGAGACGCCTTGATCGAGTGTCTACTGTTCTGCAATGAAGAAATAAATTGTCGAACCATTCAGAATTTAAAAGAAATTCCTTTTGAGAGGGAAAAGTTTCCCCTGCGAAGCAACTTCTTCGATACCCGGTATGTTCCATTCCGAAGCATTTCGAGTTGACAGAAGCAGTCGACGGCCGATCGCCCACAAATTCCCTTCGCGAGCCCCCGGCCTTCCCTGGTGGGTCTCGGCCTCCTTTCGATCTCCCGCCTCCACCAGCCGAAAGCGAGCCAGATCCCAGAGTGCCTCTTCGAAGATGCCATCTGCCAAGATCCCCAAGAAGAAAGCCGGTTCCAGGAAGAAGGCCAGCCTCAAGAAGAAGCGCACTTCGAAGAAAGGCTCATCCAATCCTCCCAAAAGGAGGGCGGCGCCAGGATGAGGGAAGGGTAGGTCTGTCATAATTGAGGAATTCTCTGGGAAAGCGGACCCATGTGCAGGAGTCACAATTCGAGAAAAGCAGGAAAATCTTCTCAGAGCTCATCTGCGACCAATCTGAATCCAGACTTCTGTCAAATGGAATTCTACAGTATATTTAAACTTTAGGCTTGAATTAATTTCCCCCCCCCCCCCCCTTTAAGTGGTCGGAATGCAAGCAGAAACTGATCATGCATACATATCATTAATTTTCCAGTCATTCTTTCGGTCGTCTCACTTCCTTTCAAAAGATAATAATTTACTTCCGAATTAATTTATAGGTTATAGAAAGCCCTTCCCGGAGATGAGGAAAACAGTACTTGAAAAGTGACATTGTTGACATGTCATGACAGCTGTCACGACGGTTCCAGTCTTCTCCACATGAGCACCGCCACCATTCCGTCTTCGGGCATCCCCCCCATATGGTTGCGTGACTAGTCCTTCTTTGCCTTTCCTCCCTACAAGCAGTCACTACAAGACAGCTGGACTCGCCATCTAGCGGGAACTTGGAGAAAATTGCTTCTCCCTTGCTGCAAACTTTTCAACTACATCAAGATCGCTTTATCCTATTGCAAGTGTTCCATAGCAGCGCATGAACAAGGATATGAAAAAAGAATGCATGGGCAATTTCGTCCTTTTTCCAGAGAATTTCTCAATTCATCCGCTAGCTCTTCTGCTGGGGTGACGAGAATCGAAGACTGCTTGAATTTCAATACCTTATTTATTTCATGTGAAATGTATCTTTTTTGTTGCATGCAGAGACAGAGATAATCATGTGAAAGATATTACGATAGATAAGAAGACAGCAGGATGATAACATGTATTAGAAGATATTGGGAAAGACTCAGGTAAAGCGATCCTCCATTTGGACGGGCATCCTATCCTCGCTTGGGGGTTTTCTTGGTCATGGTCTTGGGCATGTCTTCGGTGGGAGCTTTCTTCGTCGAGACCCTCTTCCTCCTTGAGGTCTTTGCCTTGGATGAGCCTTTCTTCGAAGTCGCGAAGAAGAACTCCGGCCGGAAGAAGGACCTTGGCCGAAAGAAGAACCCCTAGAACCGTCTACCGTAGAAGCTTCTCCGTGAGACCCTAGACCGAGCGAAAGCCGACGTGGAGGCGGGAGATCGAAAGGCTGCAGGTTCCTCAGCGGTGCAGGATGGTTGAGTGCAGATCCAGATGCTGTCATCGTCTTGTTGCAGGTGTCCGTGAGGATGGAAGCGTCGTCGAAGGGCCTCGTCATGGATCGGCATCGTCCAGGTCAGCTGTCCTCTCTTCCCTTCTTCGTCCATTGTGCGCTGTTCTGTCTCTGGATGTGTTTCAGCCCGTTCGTCACTCCTGCTCTTCGGTTGTTCTTGGTATCACTGGACGGTGAAGGAACGTCCACGGGGATCTATCGAGAGTTGGTTGTCAAACGAGACGGATCAAACATTACTGAGAGGTCGAGACGAGAGTTTCGGTTGGTAGAGTCGGAGCCTAGAGATCTCTCAAACAATGAATTTCTTAAATAATCGATCCCTCCTTCACCTACTACACCTAAAAGGAACCTTTCCGTCTATGTTCTTTTATAAGTGTCTTGAAATTTGCCCATAGGAATTGCGATTTACCCTCTTGGCACACCGGAAACACATCTTTCTACACGTTCATAAGTCCAAAAATGTATATTGGCTAATATGGTGACACTTGGTACGAAACATGGAACATTTGGACTAGATCATCATTCGCCTTTGTGTCAAATTTTGAGTTTAACCCACTGCCGAAAAGTAACTTCCTCTCGACGAACGATGAAGACTGCGCCAACGTTCACCATGGAATCCGTAAATTACATGCCTTATCGAGTCGTCATGAAATTTACATCCCAATTACAACCTAACCGCTCCACGTTGCATTGAGGTTTGACTGCGTCCGAGTGGTTTCTCGTTGATTCGACACAAAATTCATTTATGGAGCTTGTGAGAAGATAGCATCTCACACCATGCACTACTCGCTCGAATAAAACCCCCGAGCATTTTTGCCCCATTTTGATTTATTTCTCATCCCAGGCAAACTCACCCCCCGAAACTGCCTGCACCCACATACTCCCATCTGATGGCATCTGCCTCCCTCACCCCCGACAGCAGCGCTCCATGCATCGTGGAGAAATAGACCGGATGCGTCGCCTCCCCCGCGAAGTGCAGCCTCGGCCCCCTCCCCCCCCTCAGTGGTTCGGCCAGCGCCTCCACGTCCTCTCTCCCCGATCCCGTCGACACGAACGAGTACGACCCGCGGAAGCGCGGGCTCGACACCCACTTCGTCCTTAGGACCTGCCTCGGAGGTTCGAGCAGGGGATTCCCCGTGAATTCCCTCAGCAGCTGGGTGCATCCGACGGCGACGTCCTCGGGTGGCAAACCCTCGATGGCCTCCGCGCCTGAGCCGCAAATCCACGCTACCAAGACTCTCGCGTCTCCCGTCGCCTCCTCGAACGCGTAGACGTATCTTGTCCAATCCTTTTCCGTACGGGTCCGGTATTCTTCGTCCGTCCAGCCGAGCCTCAATCGCCCCTCCCCGGGCGCCCAGAATGGAGGGTCGAACTCAAGGAAGATCTTGTTTACCCTGCCAAACCCGATGTTCGCGATGGATCGCAGCTTCCGGTCCGGGAGCCTCGGTTCGAAGAGATTCGGCGAGTTCTTGAGCACCCCGAGGCTCACCGTCACGATCACGTGGTCGGCCTCGAACGTCTCCCCGTTGGAACACGTGACAGTGACGTTTTCGTTTTTTTCGGTCCAGTCGATGGTCACCACGTGATGGCCCAGTTTCACTCTGCCGTCCGGAATGGAATTCCTGAGGCGGGTCAAGATCTTGCCGAATCCCCCAGGCGCGACCAGGTCCCCACCCGGCAACTCCTCGTAGCAACCGTACCCCTGCGCCGACACCAGGCGCAACTCGTCGCCGGTTTCCAACGCGATCGCGTTCTTGAAGCAGTTGAAGACGCACTCGGCTTGGGAAGCCAGCTTTTGGTCCGCAAAGCTCCGCCCCGCGTCCAAGCGTTCCATGAAAAAATCTTCCAAATTTTTCGTCGGGTCAGAGGGCATCGCTGCGAGCCCGGCGGCTTCGCGCTCGACTCGCCTGAAGATCCCGGCCGCCTTCTGGCTCACCGCGGCGGGGATCGGGGATGCAGCCCTCGCGTAGACGAGGCCGGATGCTTCCCTCTCGTTCGCTCGACGCCGTCCGCCCGAGAGAATTCTCGAAACGTTCGCCAGTTGGTAGATGGGGTTGGCCGGACTGGCACCGTGGACGAAGCTGGCTCCGAGTTCCACGACGGCATTCTGGTCTCCGAACTTTCTCGTGTAAACTCTTCCACCAACCCTTCGGGCACGAATGTGTGCTTCGTCAAATGGGTCAAATTGTGGCACATCTAAGAGGTCTCTCAATTCGGCATGACTAGTCGATTCAAGTTACTCACGATGTAACATAGATTAATCTGGATCGTGAATTTTAATTCAAAATCTCCCCTGAATGGATCGTGTTTCAGTTCGGTGATCGATGTTTTTCTCGATCAAAATTGTGCCATCGAGAAAAAGTCTCAAACCATAGAACAATTGGATGGTTTCTGATGAAACGAAAGCATGTGCTAATCATCTGTGATGTCATTCCATCCAGAGATCATGTTCCTTACACCGGACCATGAGAGGACGCGAAGAAACTAAAATGCCCGAGGAGGCCACGGATGGCACGGTACCTAGAACCGCCTTCGAGGACGGTGACGTCCGAGAACCCGCATTGCACGAGACGACGAGCCGCGGCCAACCCGGCCAGACCCGCGCCGACGATGACGACCCTGGGTGGAGACGACATGGGGGGAAGGTGGAGGGGAAGGTGGAGGGGAGGAGGAGGAAGGGGGGAGGGGAGGGGGTTTCAACTATTCATGATCGGGAATGGAAGATGAGGGAAGAGAAGAGCCTGAAAGGATTGCTCGTAATCCTCCTGAACGGTGCTTCGAAATCTCCCCCGAAAAACAATGATACAAACAGAATCTACATTTTTTATATGACAAAACCGACCATCTCGTTTTCGCACCTCATAATAGCGAGCTGGCGTCTGATGAAGAACAACCGAGGTGCCTGCCATCTCTAGCTCAAGCCAATCTACTCTATTTCCTATTATCCCAAATACGGATTTAAATGTTAAAATTCATTCGTTCACGGGTGTGCTTCAATTGCGACGAGTTTTCGACGCACGCATTGTTCTGTACAGTAGTTCTTAAAAATGTAGAATTTAGAGTCGCAAATGCCTCTCACAATGCCTATGCAGTTGAACAAATTTTAAATGTTTTATTAATGTTATTTTTAATGTCATATTACCTTGTAATGTTCCATTACTTTGTAATGTTATTTTTAACCTGCATATTTACTCGTACATCTATTGCATTCCCACAAGCCTTTTCTTCGCTTGGCTGTTGTCTGAGAGGATAGAGAAGTGAGGAAATGGCATGCGTTTCGTCGAAACCTGCTGCGACGAGTCGACGTTATTTATTGTTTTTTTTTTGTTCTCTTCTTTTAGAAAGTCTGTATATCTTGTGAATGATTAAAAAGTAATTCGTGGCGTTTGATTGGCACCAATTGCTGAAAAAGAATTGGATTGTCTGTCCAGCACTTCTCGGTATTGCTCATGGCAACACTTCGACTTCAGTACTTTCAGTGCTTGCAGTACTTCGACAGAAGGAATTGCCGAAGGCTTAGTGCAAATTGGCGTTTATTTCGGAATGGAATCAGGCCAGGTGAGAAAAGAAGCATCACCAGAGAAAAAAATGAGTGGAGAAGAACGTCTAGTCAACTCTAATTCATTTCCTTTTTTATTTCCTTTCCAGCCAGAGCAGCCGTGTACCTGGCAGCTCAGGAAGGAGATGAGGAATGATAGAACACTATTCGTGCTCGTGAACGATCTGCCGCCGCATCCAATTTAGGTGGATGGATCAGGACATGAAAGCACCTCTCCGAGGAGGAGGATTTCCTTGCCACAGTAGTGCCTCCATATGCGATCCGAAAAGTCCGATTAGGTGTCGTCGACGGCGATTCCGTTCACACCGGTCATGGCGTAGAAATCCATGATGCGTTGGGCCTCGCGGAGCCCGGACATGAAGGCGCCGTGCATGGTGGAGAAATAGTCTGGGTGAGTGGCCTCCCCCGCGAACAGGATCCGGGGGTCGATGTTCCCCGGCACCGGCTGCGAGAGGGTGAACATGTCCGACGGGCCCTCGGCCTTCCGCATGGGCTGGTAGGAGTAGGCGCCGCGGATGCAGGGGTCGGAGGCCCATTTCGAGGCCAGGACGTTCTTCGGTGGGTCCAGCAGGGGGTTCCCGGTGAACTTGCGCAGGGTTTCCGTGCAGATCATCTTGATGGTCTTCAGGTCGTCTTTCTCCATCATCTCTGCTCCGTCGGCCGAGAGCCATCCGACCAAGACGTTGGGATTGTTGGTGACCTCGTCGAAGCTGTAAATGTATTTGTTCCATTCCTTCCCGGTTCGGGATCGGAAATCGGAATCCGGCCATCCGAGCCGTATGTGCCCCTCTCCAGCAACCCAGAAGGGACGCTCGAATTCCAGAAATATCTTGTCGACCCGACCGAATCCGATCCTGGAGATGGCTTCGGTTTTCGACTCCGGAAGCCGGGGAAAGAAAAGATCGGGGCGGGACTTGAGGATCCCCAGGCTCACCGTCACGATCACGTGATCGGCCTCGATCAC
This sequence comes from Darwinula stevensoni, assembly GCA_905338385.1. Lineage (NCBI taxonomy): Eukaryota > Metazoa > Arthropoda > Ostracoda > Podocopida > Darwinulidae > Darwinula > Darwinula stevensoni. Next base: position 49,462 of record CAJPEV010001254.1, on the reverse strand, counting down.
CTCCCCAGAGGCGCAGTGCACCTTGAGCGGCCTCTCCGACCAGGCGACCTCGCACACTTCCGTGCTCAGCCTCAGCTTGTTGCCCGGAATGAGCGAGCGGAGGTATTCCGGGATCCGCGAGAGACCGTCGGGCACGGCGACGCACTCCGCTCCGGGCATCTCCTTGTAGGTGCCGTACAGCTGGGCCGAGTGCTTCTTCAGGTCGTCTCCCATGTGAAAGGCCAGGTAATTCTTCATGGCGTTCATGATTCGATGAGCGTCGTCTCGCTGGCTCTTCGGGAACTCTCGGGCGATTTCCTCCTCCAGGATGTAATCCAGGTACTCCTCGGCGGTGACGTTCGAGTCCTGATCCGGGCCGTCGACGTAGAGCGCGTGCATCTGCCGCTCCTTTTCCACGAAGATGTTCCCTGCCTTCTTAGCTAGATCGTGATCGATCGCAAAGCCGTGAGGCGTGAAGAACGTCGGGGGATTCCACGCTTCCCGCTTCTTTTCCGGGGGATTCTCCATGATGTCCAAGATCCTGGCCAGCTGATAGATCGGATTCGCCAAGCAACCTCCGTGGATCCAATTCGCCCCCAGTTCCACCAAGGAGGAACCGAATTTCACCGAGCGGACTCGTCCTCCGATCCTGGAACGATTCGAGCAAGATTCGAGCAGCAGTTCGCGCGAGTGCAAGCAGATGGTCAAGGAAACACAAGCGTCCCCACCTGTCGTTGGCTTCCAGCACGAGCGTCTCGGAAAAGCCGTTCTTATGGAGGTAGTGAGCCGCGGCCAGGCCTGCCAAGCCGGCTCCGACCACGACCACCCGCGGCCTCTTTTTCCCCTGGGCCCTCGCGTCCAGTGCATGCAACATGCCTGCCATGTCCCACCAAGTGACCAGCAGGAGACTGGGAAACGAAAGAAACGAGTTCTACATCGATACCGAAACCTGCGACATCGACGACGCGGTTCATTTTTCAGGCAGCAGCTGCACCTGTTCTGCAGCGTTGGAAACCCGTTGAAATCAGCTGCGAGATTCCCGAGCCCTGTTGGCCGGGAACCAACCGTTTCCAACGACGCAAAACAAGGCTCCTTCATGCCAAGAATCTCCTTCTAGGCGTAACGATCGCCTCGAAATATCAAAGGGCGCAAAGGAACCGACGCGAACGACCAGAGTATGCGTCACATCAGCATCTCTTCGCAGTTCACTGCATTCCGATGCAAAGAAATTGGCATGGCGTCCTCGAGCATGTCGCATCCGCGTTTCCTCCCCCCCACTCGAGATAGGAAAAGACTCAACTCATTTGCATCCGGTGACAGCAAGGGAGAATGGCGAGAGGGAGGCACGTTGATGGAGGAGGGAAGGTCACCGCCTACACGATTTCCGCTGGCGAGGCAAACTGAGCTAATTTCAGCTAACGGCATCGTGATGAGGGGCTGGGGATGGAGTTGGCATCGTGACGTGAGTGCAGATGGTGGGGGGGGGGGGGGGAGTAATTTCTCATTTTCCGATAAGTATTTATTTTCTCCTCTGGCAAAACCAAAGGTTGGCAAACGAGTTTTCCATACCGAGAGAGTCAGGAGGTCAGGGACAGAGCAAAACTTTCGGAGGTGCAATAAAAAAAATCCCTCTCCCTAATAATCCATAAAACGACCCAGGGTTGCATGCCCATTGTGATCTTCGACGTTGACATGACAAAGCACATTTTCATCGTTTTGAGATTCTCCACGTTAAAATTTTTAGCAGTTTCTCTAATGAAAAATACTGTTGCAAATACTTTTCTCAAGTTATCACCAATAGTCTAAATATCCACCATCTGGTTGAAATTTCATAAATAAATTTGTGCTAATGAATGCCAATTTGAACATGATTACGACATGGTTGCTGACCATTATATCAAACTGCGATCGACCTCATGTAGGCTCTTTATTTATTTTATTTACATATTTGTCTTTTTTACTTCTTGTGCGTGTGTGTGTGTGCGCGTGGGGGGGGGGGGGTTGGAGAATGTAGAAGATTTTGCTGTTGTAAAAGAGTTTTGCTTGCAGAGGAGAGGATGCAGAGTTTGCGAAGTGGATTGCATTCGTTGGTCAGCAAACGAATCACATATTCCAATCAATATGCGATTGCACAACTCTGTTGCTGAATTTAAATCCACGTTGCAAAATAACTAACGTATTTCCGTACTGGTTATTAAATTAAATGCGATTATTCTAAATTGATAATTCGCCTGCATTGGCAATCTGAATTACTGAATTGACCAGCTATTTGAAGAAATTATATCATTTTCACTGATTGGCGGCCAAAATTTTGAAGCAGATTTCAGAACAGCTGACTTTCTCTAGGGCACAGCCAGAAAGTTTGCATGTGGACCACCTGGTTCATCAGATAAAATGAAAAGCGAGCATATGCCCCGGAAAAAACTTTTGAACCCGAATCGTTTGCTGCTACGTTAAAAAAGATCTGTTTCCTGGAATAATTCGACCGGCGCTCATCGAAGCACGCGGGGAATATACCAATCCAATAAATCCATCCGTCGCGCGACGGGAGGTTCTCATTAGCGACTCGATCGACTCTCACCGCGGCGGGTGAGCGGGAGGGCATCCGCGGAAGAGAGGGATATCAAGAAAAGGCGTATAAAGGAAAGGAGTATGAAGGAGAGGCACATAAAGGAGAAGCATATAAAAGGCAGTGCATTTCTTAATGCTGCTTTGGATACTTGCCCAGGTTTCCCCTTCCTGCCCTTTCTCTTCTTGTCCTTTCAAACCGAAGCTATTCCAGATAGGCAGTGCCCTGAAAAGGTTTTATCGTCTCGCCGCGTTCTGTTCCCCGAGCCACACGAAACCATGAAGGCACGGCGTGCATTTCCGGTTCTGATTTTGTATTTGAGGCGGGAAAGCGTTTTTTTTTCCCCTGTATGCCCTCGCTTCGGGGAGAGTGCAGAGTGAAACTCACTCACCCCCTTCTCCATTCTCCCGAAGAAGCTGGCAATGTGGCCAGAGAAAACTGGAACATCATGAGAATCCATTCAAGATTTTGGCAAGGGTTTCTACGACGAGAAAAAAAAATTCAGCTGTGATTGTTTGGCCCTCGTACCCCCTAGATGTCCACATCAACATTTTTCACGAACTTTTATATTGGCTCTTGGCCATGAGAACCTTTATGAATCCGATTCTGCGTTAATGTCCAGTTTCCAATTCGTACTCGTTAAAAGTCATTTTCAGATATTAGAATAGATAAAAAGATGATTCAGCAAGCAGATTCACATGCCGGAATAGACAGATCAGCAGTAGATAGTGGCAAACGCAAAAATGGACGGCTCGCCAGCAAACTTCGATGATCAGATTTTGCGGATTTTATGATAGTTAGTCCAGTAACTAATCCAGTAATTAAATTATTCCTGATCACTGTTAGATAAGCAGTTTAATCGACATTGGCGAATGAAAATATTTCTTTGATGAATTTTTTCCCTCTGGACCGGAATGAATCTCGATGTGCCAAAACCACGGAGGAAAAGGAGAAACGAAGAACAACGGGATTCTCACGTGGCATGGGACGCCAAAAGGACGAAGGGAAAGAGTCGCAGCCCTGAGCATTTTTTCGAACCCGACTTGGAAACATCGTCCGAAGGGAAGCCTTTCGAACCGCAGAGGGACACTGGGGAGAGGCCGAGAAGGACTGGCGGGTTGGCCGTCCAATGCTCTCTGCGTGTGTGTGTGGAGGGGGGGTATCGTTCCGCAGACATGCCTGGTTGGTTGCTAAGCGGATTGATAATTTCTGCGAGAAGGGTCCCTTACTTTCCCTTGCGAATCGAGGAGGGGAATTCGGGGGGTTTGGACAGAACTTACCAATGAAGGAGGAGAGAATGGAAAGCGTTCATAAGACCGGATGACGAGGATATGGACGGGGTAGAAGCGTTAGACGTGATTTTCCACACATCTGCATGATCAAATTTTCCGCTTTGCATACAACAGACATCAAATGGATTCCGCTGTGGAAAGCAGGATTGCCGCGGTTGTTGCTTTTGAGTAACATTGCACGTGATTGGAAGAATATATGTAGAGACTGTGTGTGTAAGAATAGTGATCAAGCATAGATTAAAGTGAACATGCGCTTTCTGCTGGACATGCGTGTTCAACTTCACAGTCTCGTTTCTTGGCTCCGTCTCTTCATTGATCTTGGCCAAGCTCAGATCTTCATTTTTCCGCCCCCTCCCGTTAAAAAATGTTATCTATGCTGGAATGGCCTCATCCAAACTGCCAGACTGGAGTCGGACTGCAGGGAGAGAAAAATGCGGAGAAAGAACGGGGAAAGAAGCGGGTAATGGACGGGAGAAAGGGACCTTTTTCATTTTAAAACGATCACAAATGGAGTACTGACATTTATTGCTCCATTTACTTTGTTTAGTGCTGAAAAAAAAAAACTATGAAAGGCGCTCAACTCACCTCGCGACTCGCCCTATGAACGACTCACCCAGAACCCCAAGAGATGCAGATGGCTCGTCAGTCCTTCCATGTGTCTTCTCTGATAAGTGTAAATACAAAACAACTAGACAAGATCTGCTCGAGTTTTTCTTCTCCAGGATGCAGCCACTCTTTAATGTCTGGTGCGATCTCTGGAACCGTTTGGTCGTCCCTAAGTAAATTGCACCAGATAGACTAAGGAAATCGGGGATATACCAGAATATATAGATTTTTAAATTTTACTATAAGCAATATGTCATTTTGAAATTTTCTTGAAATGTTTTAAAAGTATTGATGTCCGCGGATTTTTCTAGGATTTTTATAAGAATCTGTCATATGAAGGATGTTCAATTTAAAAGGTTACAAAGGTAACCGGAGGCAGGCGTGATGGTCGATACATGGCGATAGTTTGACCTAGCACTTCTCATCACAGCGTTTGTTGACCAGATGTGCTCAGTACGTTATTGTGCAGCTGCGTGAATAAGATGTCACACAAGCTGACGGGTGGCGCATTCCAAGAGCAACGGTCATGAAATGAGATTTTTATGCGGCCAAGGGGAACGACCACCCCACATTCCTCAGGAAATATGTATGGTGCAGTTCTTCGATTCAGAAAGGACCATAAACGTTTTCTAAATGGTCGAATAGATGCTGGCGTCAATCCTGGCAAGTTTCACCACGCTCTTCATGCTCAGTTTTTTTTCTAGAGAGCTTCTGGAGTATCATGTTGATAAGCTGAACGGGAATTGAGTCATCTGGCATGCACGTGACAATGCATTTCTGCTTCCCATGGCGAGAAGATAAAACTTTAAAGCGGCTCTGAATTTCGCGTAGGTTTACTCAGCGACTCGATCTCTCGAGGCTGCTCCTCGAAGTGAGTCTTGCAAGCGAATGGATATCGCCTGGAGCAGAATCCGGAAGGAAGGAGAGCGAAGGTAAGGAGAGCTGGAAACCCTACTCGATGAAGCGTTCCGATGCGAAGAGACGGCCGACTGTCGAGGGGATGATAGGTGGAGGGTGGAGGTTTCCCCCTGACTTCACTATCGTTTAGTCCATGGGCGCACAACTGAAAAGGCTGTGTGGGCTATTTGCGATTTTTACTCACCTACCGCGGGCTGCAGCTGGCTGACCATAGCTATGGCCAACAGGGCAGGAGCCCTAGTAGCACTGACAACGCCACCATTTATGGCGGGCCGTGAACAAGGGTCTCGTGGCCAGCATGCCGCCCGCGGGCCGTATGTTGTGCACCCCTGGTTTAGACGGTTGGTATGAGGAATAGAACTTGATGAACGATCATGATGTCAGAGGAGAAAGGCTGAGGGAAAGATGGATGGACTTCTCGCAATCAGTTGGAGTTCCTTTGAAAGCAGTGTACGGAAGGGAGAGCCAACGTAGCATCATGGAACAGATGGGAGATTCGACATTTCCGGCTCTTCCTCAATACGGGATCGATGGTGATTCGTCACTACCAGTTTAATCGCATCGCATGCACGGGAAAGCTATTGAGATGAAATCATCGGAAACTTCCTTTATTTCTCGTTTCCTCATCCTCATCAGTACAATATGGCCAGAGATTGAATTTTTCTGTCCTCGAGATGAAGATCCTTTCTAAAGTAAATCATTAGTAAGTGAAAAGAAGTTATTCGAATTCTTTAAATTCTTCATTCCATGAGACAAGCAAGCAAAAATTATTGCAGCGATCAATTACTAATTCTGTCAGATTTTCTGTTTAAAATAGGCGTTTCCTATTAGAACATGCAGAAGTCAGTGTTAAGTGTTTATGGGTCATTCCATCCTCCTAATGAGGAAAAAGTCACCCTCTTCAATTCAGCTCCTGATTTTTAAATGATTGATTTTTAGTGGGAGTCGCTTCGTCCTTTTGATAAATGTTTTATTTTGCTCATCTGAGCGATTGAATTATTTCAACTTTGGGGGTGGGGCTTATTTTGCCAAAAGTCCTTGGAAGACTCGTATCTGGAAAAGTTGCGCTTGGATTATGGTCTCCTTTCAGAAAGGAGACCGATCCCTTCATGCCCGAAATACAATGATGCCAGCAATGAAAATGGGTTCCCCAAAAGTGGTAATCTCTCAACGAAAGGTTCCAATTTTCCGTCAGCCAGTGCAAATGCCAGCCTGCTGAAATCGCAGTATATCCCCGTACTACTGGCTCATTTTCAAGCTCAGCTGACCCACGATTCCTTCGTTTTTTACTTGGTTTCAGCCAAATGATGGAAATTCGTAGCGGTGATATCAATTCCGATGAACGACGAAGAAGCGATAGGGATGCTATCATTCCGTCATTCCTGCTATGCAGGCAGGAACGACGGAAACCGGGTAAGGAAACCAGGTCATGTGACACGCTGGTGTCTGGAACGAGTGGAACAGTTTTGGTAAAGCAGGTGGGACACTGAACTTTGTGAGATAGACAGACGGAGGTCATTTCCTGTTTGGGAAATCCAAGAGCATAACCTAGAAAGAAAAAAATTGGGTTCATGTTTTGAAGCAGCATGGCAATCATGTCGTGCATAAGTGAACATGAAATGACACCATCCCTAGTAGCATATAACATTAAAACAACATTGATTCAATGTTAATTCAACATCCGGACGTTGAACCATTGTTGAATCAATGTTGATTCAATGTTACATGCTACGAGAGATGTAAACCTTGTTTCATACTCTTCCTCTGGCAACATGGACAGGAACATTTCTTGAGCTCTTGGTAACGGACGCGACAGAAAGAGTAGCGAATTACAGATAACGCGTGAGTCGTTCAACTGCATGGCATACCGACAAATATTCTATACTATATTCTGTTGCACATGCGGTGCGACTTTCTTCCGGACAAACACCGGATTTTCCCCCGCTTGCTCAGCTGTCTGGGCAACCAAACCAGAAAATCGAAAGAGTTGATAGATGTCCTGCATAAGAGACGAGAGTCTTGGACGATTAGTTTGGACTTGGAAGGAAAATCGTAAGTCCAACATCCATTACCAGCAATGAACATTTAAAATATAATTTAATGCCATTAGATTTCACTGCACAATAAGATGTCCACTTTCAGTGTGGGGCACATGACTTCCAATGCAGCTTTATTTATTTTCGCACCCATTTAAGGTCAATTTCATGGAATAGCTCGCAGGAAGAATGGGTCGGCGCAGGTGGGGTCGTAAGAAAATCGTATAGGAAAGCGATATCAACCTAATGGAACCGACAGAGATAAGTTGAGAGATAAGAGGAAGAGGGCAAAAGAGGCAGAGGAAGTTGGATGGTTGTGCATTTACACAGCCCGGGGAACCAAAGCCCCTTCTGCATTGCACTTGATCCTCACCTCCACATGTTCGGTCTCGCTTTTTCCTCTCCCAGCCTACGTCCTTCCTAGTCCCAGCGACGACGTGAGGCAGCCCGGGATGTAATGTCATCATCGCACGCTCTCGAGTGAGTTGCTAAGCATTATCTTAGTAGCCATCTCCGCCTCGGGCTAGATCTTCAGCGTACGGGAGACAGAGCTTGCGGACTGGTGAGAGGACCTGGTGCCGCTCCGTTGCGCAGCATAGAAGCCGTTCATATTTATATCTCGAGTTATTATGCCTAGAAGACGATAATATATATTTCTTCTGATAATGTCATGGATTTTGCTTATATGAATGAGGTATAGATCTGATAATTATGAGATGCGGAGATTTCTTTGTGTGACAATGCCAATTTGGCATTACAGTACATTGGAAGTGAATTCGTATCGCTCTTGTATTCTGCATAGTTAATCTTATGGCGCATCCAAAAAGGTGAGGATATATCTTCTGTGACAGAAAAACAGGCCTATGAAACCCATGTTTAGGATGGTCAAAATTCATTTGCATAACACTGTATCGAAATGCAATGGTGTTCTTCAGGTCGTCTAGAAGAAGCTCCATTGAGAATTCTATAATTTCTCGGGTAATGCATTCCGTTATTCATTCTTACTAGCCAGATGAATTCAACAGTATTCAGTATTGAAGGAAGGAGAAAAAAAAAAAACTCCTCGAGAGTTATCTTTTGACCGGTGTGAGTAAAGGATGTAAGATAATCAAGGTGTACCCAGTACTGGAAAAGGCGGGTCATCGTGCTCACTGTTATCGTCGCCTGTATCTGAGGAACTGTCACTACGGGCTGAAAGCTGTCAACTTTTCCGCATTTCGCAGCAGATCAAATCCTACCCCTCTAAATTCGCTCTTTTGCTGAGAAAGCGATCATAAGAGAAGAATGTAAAGATCATAAAGATGAACGATAACGAGAAAGGATTGCCTGTCACCAGAAATATCCTCAGAAGTGACCGTCACATATTTGACAGCCTTCATTTTATTTTTAATCAAATATTGCGCAGCGCTGTCTGGACCCAGAAATAGCGTATGTCCTCATGGTTATACAAGTAGCTCATGAAGAAACGGCGCACAGATAAGAAGGCTGACGAATCCATGGAACGAGTTGGTTCATGAAATCTATTGACTTCATGGACCTCGTGGTTCTGATTCTCTGTTGCAAGACATGCGTTGAGCAACTTTCGTGGATTCGTCGGACTACAAATAGATTGATATGATAAATTTTTTCCTTAGAGTTAAAATCCAGTCGCGGTGGTTGCGTCAAAGTTTTATTTTCTTTCTATTCGGCATTAGCCTTCTTAATGTCGATGGCGTAAGATATGATTTATGGTCGACATTTTTTTCATCGACCTGCTGTCGTCTTTGCCAAGTCCCTCGGGTTCCAGGTGTTCCCATCACCACCAGGTCGCACATTGAACATGCAGGCCTTGTATATCCCATTTTCCAGGATCCCTGAGCATTTAAACAAATTTCAACTCCTTTTATTTTTTAGAACCTTTTACAAATTGCAATTTCTAATATTTTTATTATAAATTTTTACAAATATTCAATTCTTTAGCGCTCGTCTTCCCGATGTCGTGAACCTGTCGATGAAAAAAACAATCCCCTCCCCGACATTTTTTGGCACATTTCACTCATTTGTTCATTGGCGTGAAAATCGATCGGTTGTCGAAAGTGAAAGGGAGGGGGGCGGGAACAACATACAGACGACGAACATCTTCCATCTCACCCCTTTAACAGGGCATCCTCAAGGTCGAAACATTGTTCGAGTCACCCCGACGCTAGCTACGCAGCTGCATTACTTCATGGCTTAGCTGCATCACCTGGGAAATCAGTAGATTCGCAGAACGAGGCGTTTAGAAGTACGATGAGAGAAGCGAAGGGGCACTGCACGAAGCGAAGCCTCCGGACAGGTGAGAAGTGTTACGACTCCGAGACGAGAAGCACGGGCTGTTTGTTCGGAACTGGATCCCTTCTGGCACGAGAATGCCGATATATTAAACTTATATGGCGACAGTCGTCCCCTCCATTATTCATGCAACTCCGAATACGGAGAAAGCCTTGGCCTCACGTACGGCAGAAGGGCAGTATAATATACCCCTTTCGATCCTCTTGTGAGACAGGTTCTAAAATAAAATTTATCGCTGCACTTCGTATCCTGGTGTCACCATGCTAGAATTTTAGAAGAAAGAATCTAGTTTCAACCGAAGGTCGCTGAGTGGAACAGGCCTGAGATCAGGTTTTGTCATCAAGATCAGGTCGTTCGGCGACACGCCTTCCATATGTTGAGATGAGAAGGTACCGCCGACAGGAACCCCTTTCTCTTCGAACATGTTTGATTTACCTCGGAAGAAAGAACCCGACGAGGCAGAAGTCGCTGGGAAAAAACTCATACCATCCAATCGAATTTATGTTCATGAGTGGAGATTTTCATGAGTCTCCCTACGGATGTACAAGGCGCAGACATGTGGTATATGTACTTCGTAATTAATCAGTGCTTAAAAATTGCTATGTTGAAGAAAGCAGAATCCCTCCTATATTTTGAGCGATTGAACTGAATTTGATTCGGCTCCATCAGGTCTCTCTACTGGAATCAGATCTGGTTAAGTTAGCATTCCCATTTCAGGGTAGGTCCGCACCGATGAAATCGAATCGAATTCCGTACCCCAAGGGGGCAACTGTAGGCACCGAGTCACACCAAGTCGCAGCAGCTTTGTCATTAAACGTCGCCTTCATGTGGACAGCTAACGAAGGCCCAAAATCACCAAGACCTGGACAGGCTTTCTTCGTGACATTACCCTCTTCTGGTTGTGCTAATTCGATGGTTCAGATCCAACGACTTTTCGTGGAGGTTGTCCAGACCTTGATTTAATCAACAAAATCCTGTCACCTCTAACTGTGAAGGTTCATACGGCAGGGTAACCCCATCCTGGCAAGAACAACCATGCCAAAAAGGACTCTGCAATAGATCTATTTGCCTTGCCAAGGCAGAATGTACCCCTCAACACCCACCTATGGTCAGCGTGGCGAGATATGGCCACTAACTCTGCAAGCGTGGACCAGTCAAAGAAGAAATACCTGCTTGTTTCTGTGGGATTATAGTGGCCCAAGAGAAGGTCTCATCATATTGCCTTCTGTGCATGAGAGAAGTGTACCACGGAACGATAGTAGGCACCGTCGGGGCGGAAAAAAGTTCTGGACTTTAAAAGAAACGGTCACAGCCCTTTACCCACAGAATCCACAACGTGAGAAATCCCCTCAGAGGAGACCGACTCTTAACAGTTATCTACTGAAATCGAAGAAGCAAAGTGGTACATGATTGGTCTTGGTAAAATTTTCAGGAGAGAAAAAGGTTTACCGCAGCAACCAAACAAGCATGCTGTACTACCAAGTCGTGGATGATCCGAGCAGCAGCGATGTGGACATTCTGGTATGTAGAGACAAAGCTGGAAGTGAGGAAGAGTGCCTGTCTGACCGCCTAGCTTCCTCGACCTTGATGATATCCAGGAGGTACCGACCGAGAGTGATCCAAGTCTATACCCCAAAGACGAACAACCCTGGAGAGGAGATAGAAGATTTTTGATGACAACTTCTTCATCGAAACAAGATCCCATTAAAGGCATTAATTCAAAGGGAGGAAGTTAGGTAGGAAGAGTGATGAAGGAACTTTTGGGATCGTTGGTACGTACTGGAGAAAGAAATGAGCTAGCAGTGGCGTATTTTACAGGGGGGCAGGGGGAGCAGCACCCCCTGGCGCCCCTGGGTCAGAGCCTAGCGCTAACTTGGAGGAAATAATTTTCTCGCCTGATATCACTCGGGTAGGGTTTGGTGCCCCCGCTCTGTTACCCCCCCCCCCCTGACCTTTCAGTCAAAATACGCCACTAGAGCTAGGTGAATGCAACTCTTAATCATGAAGTCAGAAAATGCCATCAGGAAAATGGTCCTGAAACCACAATCTGAAGAATGAAATATGTTTTAATATTACTGGCAGAGAGGACATTTGTCAAATGTGGCAGTTTTGAGCAAGATGGAGCTTGTAAGCGACCACCGTAAGGTACAATGCAGAGTAAAGTTCAACGCCATACTGGAAAGAATGATGCTGACCAAGAAACCAGTCTCTCTCAACCTTTCCTGTTTGAGAGGATAAGATCAGTGAATTCCAAATCAATGTGACTGACCACTTCGAGATCCTTAACATCATTAAAGCCACAATGAAAAGTTTTGAACGTAGAATTCGTCAATATTCGCAAGGATGCTGCCCTTTAAACAGCTGGTTGAGAAGATAAGCTAAGCATACCGAGAATATATCAGCGGAAAAATTCCCACGGCACAATGTGTAAGAGGGAGAGAAGAGGAAACCTAATCCCCAGCAAAACCTCGAACCTTATCGAATATGTGGAACTCTTCAAGACCCTTCGGAAGTAGCTGAGAGATAAGTTGCTTCAATCCCAACCTGGTAGAAGAAGCTGAGTTAGAGAGCAATAGCATGAAGACTACCAAATGGAAAATTATGCATGGGAGAAATCAGATGCCTTCCATGAAGATTCTCCATCCCTCGCGACTGAGGATGAAATGCTGAGAAGAACGCTAAAAGCATTACCAGAAACTTTTACAAACAGAGATTAAATGGGAGCAGGATTAGAGTCTCGATACTGCCGAAGAGGAGGCAGTACTTCACATCACCATGGAGGAAGTGAAGAAGGCTCCTCCCAAAAAAAAAAAAACCAAAGAGAAGCAAACCTCTGGAGACTGCAGCTTAGTTAGGTAACCAGAAATATCCCGAGAACAACAGGCTCGTAAGTCTGTTTATTCTCTACAACCTCTTTACGAGGTCCTAGGCAAAAAAATCAAAGGAACAATCGATGAAAATCAATCAAGAGGAGGGCTTCAGAAGAGTATTCTCGACCGTCGATCATCCGTATGCCATCAATCACCTGATAATAAAAAAACAATCAGAATGCAGGAGACCACAATGCCTTGCCTTTGTGGACTACCGGAAAGCCTTTGATTTGGTAGGCATTCCAGCTGTCATGAGAGCTCTTAAAAATCAAGGCATCCTAAAGTTTAACATCTATCTTTTACAGGAGATCTATGACAACAGCAGCCTACGTCCCAGTTGAACAAAGACGATGTATAATATGTGTATAATAAAATGTATAATAAAAAAAGGAGCTAGAGAGGGGTACACGATTTCACTAAGCGGTCTGCCTCAAAGAAATATTCCAGAACTTGAAATGACAAAAGAAAGACCTCAACATGGATGGAGAAAACCTTACGAATCTCAAATTTGTCGATCCTGTCGAGATCCTGTCGAGATCCCGTCGAGATCCTGTCGAACGTGATGCCGATGTCGGATTCCACAGGGCTGAAAGATATTTTGGAAGAACATGGAAGAAAGCGAAGGAGTATGGCTGAAAATGGGCTTGAAGAAAATCCATGTGATTTCCAACGAACATCGGACCCCAAGGAACTCAGGGTGTGGGAAGAGTCACTGGAACTTTTAAACAGTACTGTACATTTAACGTGGACGACTGATGAAGGGGAGTCCTCCGGATAAATCAGAAGTGAACAACTTTTGCTGGCTGGAGAGCAATTGGGAAGCTCGGCAACTTCATGAAGAGGAAAATGCCAATCTGCCTAAAGTAAAAGGTCTTTAAACAGTGAGTCTTCTTTGAAATGGGGTATTGTGTCAACGTTGAGAAAAGGCTGAAACGTTGAGACTTGGTTAAAGTTGAGAATCCGGCGAAGAATCGACATCAATGAAATGCACGTAATGAACAGTATTGGCAGCATATTGTGACTATCTGATTGGAAAGAAAGTTCTCGGAATTTCTTGAGGCAGACCGCTTAGTGAAATCGTGTACCCCTCTCTAGCTCCTTTTTTTATTATACATTTTATTATACACATATTATACATCGTCTTTGTTCAACTGGGACGTAGGCTGCTGTTGTCATAGATCTCCTGTAAAAGATAGATGTTAAACTTTAGGATGCCTTGATTTTTAAGAGCTCTCATGACAGCTGGAATGCCTACCAAATCAAAGGCTTTCCGGTAGTCCACAAAGGCAAGGCATTGTGGTCTCCTGCATTCTGATTGTTTTTTTATTATCAGGTGATTGATGGCATACGGATGATCGACGGTCGAGAATACTCTTCTGAAGCCCTCCTCTTGATTGATTTTCATCGATTGTTCCTTTGATTTTTTTGCCTAGGACCTCGTAAAGAGGTTGTAGAGAATAAACAGACTTACGAGCCTGTTGTTCTCGGGATATTTCTGGTTACCTAACTAAGCTGCAGTCTCCAGAGGTTTGCTTCTCTTTGGTTTTTTTTTTTTTGNCCGATTTGGCCAACTTTTTCGTAGCGCAGCCGCCAGAGTTCTATTGGAATGGCATCCATAGTTTGCATAAACGTTGGCGTGAAGTGATAGAGGCCAATGGTGATTACATTCATGATTGAGATGATTTTGCTTTTAAATAAACTGGGTTGTAATAATTGTTCATGAAATTCCGAGAACTTTCTTTCCAATCAGATACTTGTGGGTTAGCGAAGTTGTTTAGTGGCTATTAGGCGCAAATTCTGTTTTCATCATATATGATTTCATTATATATATATGATGTTATGATGGTGTCTAAGCGAGCATCTCCCCAAGTAATCATGGATTTCTTCAAGGCATCCACCACTTTCACATTAAAAATAAATACGGATGGAAACCCTAGGTAAAACCAGAGGAGGTGCAAGGAGGGAAATTGATGACGTAGGTGAGGAGAAGAGAGGCATATGCATGATCTGCTTGGCCGACTCCTGTCACTTTACTATTTCCCCAGAGTCATCCCGGCAGCACCCTCGTCATTTACCCTGCCTCAGCCGGGACAACACATATGTGCATCAATATTCTGCCTAAAAAGTTATCTTGTCTATTAAGACTGTTTCGAAGTTTTGATTTATTATCGTGTATAACCTTCTATTTCTTTCACTAATTTCACTACAGTTTTCTATTTATAGCGTGCTGTGCAATTTCCATCGAGAGACAGGTTTCGTCAAGTTAAAGTTGATACATAACATGATATATCAACGGATCTGTTTATTATGCATGTAATAAAAATTATAGGATAATATAATAATACTAACGTAATTATAACTGCAATATTTTTCATATCAGATGAAAAACCGTAATGATCAGATCTGAATACTCGTACTATGCCGAAATTGATATAGTGATACCAAAGTCGTTATACAGAGCCCTGCCATAATAATATGAATACCCCCATAAATGTGAACATCATCGCCGAAAAAAGAACACCAGGAAGGAGTTGAGCAATCTAAATGAAATTTGGTTCACATACTCTTAGTAGTTTGTCATAACATCGATTAGAGCTTCCAGAGAGTCGGATGATTATTCACAAATGAACTAGCTAAACATTCTAATTTAAACAGTGGAGAGGGGGGTCGTACTAATCTCCCTGATCAAGCATCCAGGAGGAGTCAATTGATGAAATGTGACATTGGAACTTTTACTGATGTGTAGTAAAATCGAAGTTTTAATATCATAGGATGAGGGGTTGCAGAAAAAAACTTGCTGCAAACCCAAGGAATGGAGCATGAGGTTGGGTTTTATTTTTTTTTGGTTACCAGCGTTTCCGTCGTGGCCCAAATGGTCTCGGACAGTTCGCTGAGGACGAAACGTCGCATGCACTTTTGGTCGTTGTACTATTTCGTCGCAGGTAAATATAGTCGCATGGGTGAAAAGAGTGAAAGCAAAATGAACAAAAATGGTAGAAAGGAATAGGGCCTGTGTTCTTCATGGATATCAGCTGAGGAAGGGAAGGGGAGGCAAAGGGTTGCAGTCATTCTCGACGTTATTGTTAAGGTAATTTGGGGGAATATGGTCCTAGAAAATGAAACCTGGTCATAACGGCCCATAGGTCAAATTTGACTTTTATAATGTTTCTAAAATATTGATTGATATCTCCTTTATTAAATCCCAGCAAGGCATATGCAAAAAAACATGAATATGACGCCTTTTAATCTTTTTCATGTTGGTCCCAAGAGGCCATATTACCCCTATAGTTGAAGAAATATGGCCACTTCTGAAAAAACAACTCCAGGTTTTCCAGGAACGTGTGGAATATGCTGGAACATGCTGAGTACCTTGAAACATAATAAAGGACGCTCAACAGTTGAACAAAAAAACTAACTGCATTGAGGACAAGCAAAGAAGTCGACATCATTACCTGTCTCAAGGAACCGCTGTGGAAAGCAGGATTGCCGCGGTTGTTGCTTTTGAGTAACATTGCACGTGATTGGAAGAATATATGTAGAGACTGTGTGTGTAAGAATAGTGATCAAGCATAGATTAAAGTGAACATGCGCTACGAGTATGAAATATGAGGTCTTACATTGGAGGAAAAACGTTGCGAAGTTTTTGCATGCATGCATAAATAGTGCCAAAATTTTCATAGAATGCCCTTTTAACTTTCTTGTACGAGGGTTGTTTAATTTCCTTCAAATTTCATACCACGAAAGTTTCTGGAGTTGTCAAGCGGATGTCCAGGAGGCAGTGCATGAACATATCCTAATGTACCGGTTCCTCATGTACTGCATATTTCGTGCAGATGTCCTGTACATCTCTCCAGATATATCCAGAGGAAGTGCATTGTATGACCTTTTACGACTTGAGGTCCCACATGAAAGAAAGCTGACACTATCAATAGGTCAGTGCGGTGCTACCATGAAATCAAGAATGTGTCCATATTACCCCAAATCGAGATGGCCATATTCCCCCATATTGACTTTCATGACAAAATTGACAACACTGTCTGCAACCCGCAAGTGAAAGGGCTAGCACTTTCCACAAACATTCTAGAGGGACCATAGAAAAACTTTTATCTCATTTAACTTTTATATTTTAACTTCTGGGTTATGAGTTGATTAATCGCAAGCATATAACTATCAAGACATCGATGTATCCCCAATTACAATGAAAACTAGATTAATGAACAGGTCTAAACATTTCGAAAATTGCATTCACTCTTTGATAGAAATATTTTTTAAATTCGCCCAAACTAATTATTCAGCCTGTTAGGGGATTTATTGTAAAGGGCCATATTCCCCCAAGTTACCCTAGCCGTTTCGCGTTCGTAAGCGTGTATTTAGAGTCGTGTTAATGGCTCTGAAACACCACAAGACATCTAAAAGTAAAGGAAAGCTTCACTATGATATTGTATCCTCACTATGGTATCTTTATAGTGTAGTAAGGCGAAGTTTCAATAAGATAGCAAGCATGACGATGTGAGCTGCGAAGCTGTAAGGGTAGGACAGAATGGCCAAGTCACCCACTGACCACAATCATGGACGCAGTTCTGATCGTGTCGAAGTGGCAAATACAGTTGGGGAGCTGAAAGCCGCCGCCTAAAATTCTCAAGAACCCACGCGTAGACGTGTGCAAGCTGCATCTGTTCTCAGCCTTGTATGACCTTCGTGACAAGGAGAGTGCGACTATCTTTGCCTGCGACAAAATAGTGGAACGACCAAAAGTGCATGCGACGTCCTATCCGCGACGAAAGCGCCGGTCACTTTTTTTTTTTTAGCAGTGTACGTGTGGGGGGGGGGGGGCTCAAAAAGTTCTAAACCTGAAGCACTTCCAGTTGCAATACACTTTTTTACTCTTCTCATGAGAAGAGTAAAAGATGTGTGTCACAACTGTTCAAACAAATTAAAGGATGTCACTCCGACCTCTTGCCTCATTCCTTGGGTTTGAGGCAAGTTTTTTTCTGCTACCCCTCATCCTATGGCATTAAAACTTTGCTCGATTATACTACACATCAGTAGGAGTTCCTATGCCACATTTCAATTGACTCCTCCTGGGTGCTTGAGCAGGGAGATTAGTACGACCCCCCTCTCCGCTGTTTAAATTGAAATGTTTTATTTTAAGCAAGTTTTATTTGCGAATAATCATCCGACTTCCTCGAAACTCTAATTAATGTTATGGCACACTACTAAGAGTATGTGTACCAAATTTCATTTAGATCGCTCAACTCCTTCTTGGTGTATTTTTTAACGATGAGTCTCGTACATTCGTTATTCAGGGTAGGGAGTTCATATTATTATGACAGGGCTCTGTAACAAAGTAAAAAAAAAATAGAACGGTTATATCACAAAAACCAGTCTAAGTGACCGAGAGTGATCCAAAGGGAGCCAGGGTGACCTAAAGTGAACCAGAGAGACCAAGAGTAACTCATTGATTCAACTTGAACCTACGTATTTTGACAACTTAGTTCAAGTGGTCTCCTTTTAAATTCCATGCAGATGTTTCATAAATTTCAGATACAGTAGAAAACCTGCAGCGAGTAAGTGGGTCGAGTGGTTGTCACTCTAAGTTTATTGTGATAACATTTGGTCTCCTTAGGATTATTAGGCTCAGGTTGACGGATCAATTTCGATATATTTGGATCACTTTGGGTCTCTTGGACCGACTTTTGTGATTAAGAAAATGTTGACAAAGTATCAATTCATGTTGGCGGGTGAGTTAGGGAGGAAATTATCCAGATGTCCTGTAATTCATTTGTTAAACATTTAGACGAGCGTGCATCCATCATAATAATAGCAATAAGAACATAAACATATCCCCGAAAATGTTGGCATTCTCGGCCAACCCTGGATTAGGTTTAGGGTCGTTTAAAAGAGGTTTAAAAGAGAACTGCCGATGACAATCCTATGCCAACATTTCTTGGTGCCAAAAAATCTAGATTTTACCTGTCCCAACATGTCGGTAGTGATTAGGAAAATATAGGGGAAGATAAAACGACGAAAATTGAATACGCCCGAATCTGGGAAGTCTCTGCAACACTGGGCGCATTCAGTTCCGACCCGAGTTATAACGCGAGTCACGACACGAAACACTGAATGCATCAGGTGATGACGCAGGAACCTGACTCGAGTTACGTGCTATGACCCGATCTCTGAGATCGAGTCATTATCGTCGGGTCATCACTCCAAACATGGCGACATCCATGGAAGACTTCCAGCGGCGAGAGTACGTACACAGATTCGGGGAAACGTGCAAATGAAGTTGTGAATGATGCAAAAGGATGTCACGACGGCTGTTCCTTTCTTTCACCTAGCTAATATGAATTGTAATATCCCGAAATTGCTTTTGAGAAGTGCAT
>CAJPEV010001254.1:0-25049 GCA_905338385.1 Darwinula stevensoni | reverse complement strand
AGATTCCAATTTGGTATGGAACATTTTTTATTGCTGGCTGAGGTGACGACTACCTTGAGTGGCACCACGATGCAATAAACAAGAGGGTGAGGTCGAACTCGGGCATTGTGAATATCCCGGAGAGGTAACTTGATCTTGAAGACCATTCTGTACCTCTTCACAATTTTCTCATTTCAACTCCCTCTATTGTTGCTACTACACAGAAAAGCAACTAAAATTCGCTGGTTAGATGACCCAATGCATTCAGAAGATGTTAAAATGGGCTATGCCCTGAGTCATGACTCGCCCAGTTAGATCGAGTCACAACTGAATGCGCACAGTATGTACCGTTACTGGGATAGTCGATCGATGATCGTTGCACCGAAGGAAGAAAACGGGCTTGCACTGTCGTGGTGCCAGATCAACTCGCGAAAACTCGCGCGCGTTTGCATCTTCAACCAAGAGCGTTTTCAGCTCTTGCGGATACTCCAACGAGTTCGTACGAAACTTCTTACCCTCATGACAAGAACTGTGCCGAGGTCTGCCTTTCTCCACCTCAAAGTGAAGAGCCCGGCAGTGCTCAAAGCTGCATTCCACACTCACGAGGTCGAAGTCGCGCAGAACGACTCGAACGATCTTAAGCTCATCGATCACCGCAGCTCGAGTATGAAATGATGATTCGACGCGTACAGGCGCTGGTGTCCGCGTGGCGTCGGCTCTCCTCCGGGCATTTACGTCCTCACGTCGCCTTGCATCCCAATTAGTCAGCTGTCCAACCTATCCCGCCTAATCTATAGCCTCGAAAGGCTATAGATTAGGCGATTATCGAAAGGCTTGTAGGCTCATCGGGTACAAGAACCACGAAACGTTTCACGAGGATCACCCTGAGAGTTTCCGGATGCGGCCTTGTAATACTCCTCTCAGACCGAGAATTATTCTCCAAGTTAGGTCAACCAGTATGACAGTGCAAAAACTTTCAGAATTAATCGTTGCCTTGAACCGGTTTATATTTTTAGTGGTCAGGGATTCTATTCTTTGATCTATATTCGTCACGTGAACGTTTCCGAGCGATGATTTTTCACGACTTCAAACGTGGACTCGGCCCAAAGGAGAGTATCGAACGCCTGCAACAGGCCTTTGGAGAGGAAGCACCACCTCGCAGTGTCCTAGTGTGATAGTGTCCTTGCATGATGAGCCTCGCTGGGGCCGGCCTTTGACTTCGGTGAGAGATGATTATGCAGCCATTGCACAGAAGGATGAGGAAAGGAGGAGTAATATCAGGCAGTTCGTGTTGACCTTGGGATTGGATAATTTTTCTTTTCTAGTATAATTAATTTTTATTACTTTAATTTTTCATACGTACCATGGTGATTCATTTGAAAGGTCTTTTAAAAAAGTGCCAAAAAGGCAAATACTCAAAGGAAATTTAATTACTTAAAAAAAATTAAGGTTAAATTGTGAACAACCGTCACTGCACACACTTGAGTAGGGTGCAGCTCTGTGCCTTTCCTGTCACTGAATGTTTGCTAACAGGGATCGACGGAAAGCTATGGAGTGGAATCACAATTTCAATCTACAAGCAATGTAGTGCGGGTTTCGTTGCTATGGGTTCATGAAACCATGAAACCTAAGCTTCTTGGGCAGAGCGCAACAGCGCCATCTCTAAAGACTCCCTTCTCGCGATTGCACCGTGGAGTTCGAATGTCTAACGCAGATGATGGCATTTAATTTAACCTCATTGGGACGGCATCCGGGACGAGCAATATCAATATAGCTGAAGAAGAGCAGACAGTACATTCGTGGGACCTTAGCACCCTTTACACGAAAATCCCCTTGTACCTTCTGCATAAAACGCTGGTAGATGTTACGAGAATTTTTGCCTATGACTTGTCGTTACAAAGATTACTACGGTGGTGTGGAATTCATTTCAAGTATCCTTAAACTAGCTTATAGAGTAATTTTATTCTCATGGGTAATGAGGTTTTTCGCTAGTCGATCTGCTGGATGGCCAGCTTCCACTCTGTGGGACCAATGCTACCCACTAAGTCATAGGCTTTGGTTCTTCCCTGGCTTAGGACAGATTTCAGGGAGTGGGCATTGGTCATTCGTTTTCTATAGTCGACTGTAAATTTCTTCTTCCATTGCATTATTCTCCTCTTTCTTATTGTAACGGATGAGGGGCACGAACGAATGCCCCGGGTTCGGTGGTGTAGCGGTAGCACACCTGACCGGCAATCAGGAAGCCCGGCTTCAACTCCCGGCCGAACGGCCGGGAGTTGAAGCTTTCATTTGAAGCTTTCATTTGAAGTTGAAGCTTGGCTTTCATTCGGCCTCTCATGCCTTCCATGTCCCGTCACGCATTCCCCCTCCGCAACATTACTTTTTTTTCTGTCGAGCAGGGGAGAGTTAAGGTAATTGGTTTTGGTTTACGTCCACAGGCTTAGGTTAAAATACGTGATCCAATTTACCCAGTGAATTCTCTCAGTTTTTGTGGAATTTTCTTTCTCCTCTCTTTTCCTATCGAGTCATGGATTGTTGATAGATCTTTCGGGCACGGATTCCACTCGAGCTTGATTTCTTCAGAGCTGTCGGTTAGACGTTGTTTGCTCTCCTGAGCATCGTCGATTCCACTTTCACGGGATACTTGCACTAGTGTGCGCACAGAGTGTCCAATTCCTATGGGAGTCGTATCAGCGTGGCCAAAAACTAGTGCTTAAGTGACTAAAAACTGGGGTGTTTAACCTATTCCTCATGACGAAATTCCACACCCAGCCAAATCCTCATGGGATGACCACATGCGTTCCACACTTGTGGAGAGGGTGTGAATTATATTTTTGCAGGGTAAGTAGGATCGCGATATGTTAACACATGGCGAATATACTATCATATGTGATGGGATCTTTCTATTTGTGATAAGATTGTAAGGAACCCAAGAGCTAGAAAATTTCAATGCCATGGCCTAATCATTTTTAGTGTTTCGTGGCAATTCGCAAATATTCCGCTTCGTTCGCCCCTGTTTTGTAACATGGCAAATAGAATATGATGAAACGTGGGGGCCCCAGTCAAATTTCACGGGAGAGAACAGAATGGAAGTGGGAGTCAATTTTCGCTTCCTCACCTCTAAAACAACCATAATTTAGTAAGTTTGGGATGATAAATGCTGAGAACGTCTCGAGACCGCAATGATATCCTGAACAAGTGCTGTATACATTATGTGGTGCCCTCTGCATTTTTTTTCTTTTCAAAATAGCGGTGAGCTGAGTTTCCTTCAGCCGTTTGCGAGAAAGAACTCGAACCGAAGCTACCATGGCAACTCGAAGCTCTACAGTTACCATCACGGAGGCGGCGTTCGATGATGACTTTAAAAATGTGGTAAAGGAAGAGCTTTCTGAGAATATATCCGACGGTATTTGGACAGGAATACAATGGTGCATCCATTGGCTGCGCTAGAAAGTCAAGTATTTCTTCACGGAGCAGCTGGCGAAGCTACCCGTCGTAGGGAAATGGGCCAGTCGGATCGGTACCAGCGTCTCGCAGTTCATGCTCACGGTCGTTGGGGCGACTTTGGATTTCCTCAAGATCGTTTTCCGTTCGCCAAAAGTGTGGCGATTGGCCCACGTTGCCTCGATGGCTGCATGGGAGACCAACGAGAAAAACGGGATTATGGCCCAATGTTACGCCTACGGCAAGAAGATGGCCGGGTACTTCCTGGAGATAATCGTCCAGTGCCTGGAGAGAGCGATCGAGGCAAACGGCATGGTGGTTACACCGGAAGAAAAGGCCGAGATCACTGATACACTGAATACGCTTCTGTCCTGAAGCGACGGATTTACACACATTTGGGCTTAGCATTGGCCTGATGAAAGGAGTGATGTTTCTCTGTTATAAAGTACACAGCTTCTTATGCACCTAACGAAATAACCATGAACGCGATTGATGTACGATTATAGGAACTGATACATTCAAACGCTTAGTCTGCTTATTAGGTGAAATTGTGTATTGAATGAATCTTTGACCTGGCTCCACGAATAGCTTACTCGCTTTTTCGAATTGACTTTACAAGAATCATCAACCGAAAATATTGAATAACAGGCCAATGTTCTCACAGCGGGGAGTCCCTAAAACTTGGCCTTCGTCCCAATTATATCCATCCATTCCTTGCAGCATGTGGAGCTCCTGTTGCATGTACAGCATATTTTCCCCTTTTCCACAAAATAAATAAATTTTCTTTTTCGATCAAAATTCCATTTCACAAAAAATAAATATCAGGTCACAACTTTTCTTTTTGATCCAGCTCGCCTGAACTACAACCTATATGAAAGAATGATGCAACACCGAAGATCCCTTTTCAAGAGCTATTAAGCGGTACCAAATAAGACAAGTTTAATAAGACAACCAGATTAATGTTCGTGAGTGTCGCAAGAGTTTGCTGCACGTGCACACGGCCAAAATCTGTCAAGGATTCACGGCCATTTTTTAAAAGGCATTACCCAATTTAAGCACGTATTTGCGTGAGAGACATGCACCACAAAACTGTTTCGATAATCTTTGAATCTCGGCTGGATTAACGTTTTCTTTCAACAGGAACATATTAACAGCGTTCTTCTATAGCACACGTTACAACGGTCGTCTTGATTATACCTGGCACGTTTTTCGCAGCAATGACTTCACCTTCTACAGGGCTTGCTAAGGGTTGACAGGATCGTTGGCAACTATTTGAATTGATTGAGACTACATTGGAATAAGAAGGATGCTACAGTCTTGAATGTGGCAGAATGTCGGCACGGTGTCCAGCAACACTGGGAATGGTACCGGAGTTTCCACTCTAAGCCGAATTGAAAGACAGCTAATATCAATTACTATGACGAAATGGAGCATCGCAAACAGCAAAAAGAAACCATTTTCGTCACCTATGAGTCAATATTTTTCTCATGTTGGTCTTTTTTCTCCGAACCCCCCCCCAGGAGTTGCTACCCGGGGGGGGGGAGAGAAAAGAATGGAATGAAATTCACATCCTTCAAAAACGAAATTGTGTTCTCCACAATCCTGGGGAGATGGAGCTTCAAATTTGCTGCAGCGCTTCTTTGGTGTGAGAGAAACCAGCATGCGAAACCTCGTCTCTTTTGATGCTCTCGGAGAGGAATATGAGGAGGTTGAATTTTCCTGCGGGAAAGGGTTGATGAACGGTAATAGGTGCTGCATGGTAGAGCCAATTACCTTTCTATTGATGCTTATTAATGCGAGTAATTTGAATGGTACCTTCTCTGAGTTCATCGTTGTAGGTAGAACGCTTTAGAAAAACACGTGGAAATATTATGTACTCTCGTGGTATCCGAGAAGAATCAACACTTCGAATGATACACATAATGACTCTATGCAACATTCCAAAAAATATGTTGGACTTTATCGTGGGAGAAGTAAGAAGTCATCGTTCACAGCAGCTTTGACTGCATCCTCGAAGACCTTTGGGAACGTTCTGTTTGAGCCATAATCCAGCCTTTCTGTCGCGAGACACAAATTTTCCTCGAAACTCCTTCGTCTCTTTTCATTTTCTTCCATCATTCTGTCATGCACCCGTGTCAAATTCGTCGTTTTGAACTTTCGTACGAAATCATCTACATCGTTAAAGAGAACAATATGCGGCCACGTGTAGTAGTCCGCGAGCTGAAGCCAATAGAATTCGGCTTCCCATGACTCCCAACTGTACGGAGTTCCATTTTCGAAGTCATTGGGACCGTATCTATGGATGGAGTTCGGTACACCAGGCCTTTCTCTGATTGCTCTCTGCCGACTCACATCGCAATGGTTCCCGCGATCATGGACTAGTCTCTGTACGTTTCTCATGAAGTGAAGACTTGGCATGAATAATGGGATACCCAATGAATACACTTCTGTAATCTTGTATGACATCACGGCATATGGCCAATACACTAGAGCTGGATGCTGCACCAAATTCTCCATTTTGTAAAATCTTTTGTATAGCTTCTTCGTCCCGACCACACGAATTCCGTGTTCTCTGGCGGTTTCAGTGAAGTTCGACCAAAGATTTGGACGGAGGGTGTATTCTGCGAAGGAAATAATTTCGGGCTTCTCGGGCTTGTATTTATACTGTTCAGTATAGAAACCACTGTAACTGAAGAGAGGAATCACATTTGTCATTCCCGTGTAATGCTTCAGGTACTCCATGTCGTAAACACTACTAGCAGCTAGAACATGATGAGGATTCTTGCTAGCCTCCATTATCCTTAGGTGCTTGTCGAGTAGATCCCACTGTCCATGCTGATAACATCTTCCGGCCGAATATCGCGTAGCTGGCAAGAAAAGGATGCTCTTATTAAATGGGAGCCAGAGCTCGCAAAAAGCAGCAGGAAACATGCAGACAAATACGTCCACTGATGCCACCACAGGGTCATTTTTATAAAACTCGAAATGCTCCCTTGCGTCCGCATTACTGTGGTATCCTTTTTTATCCGGATACCACCATTTTCCTACCGTCCTGGAGATCCCGTGGTAAATAGTCGCATTTGGATGTTCTTTCACACCAGGGTTGGGAAATCTTCCAGCATTTCCTTCAAATATCACATGATGGCCCATTCGTAATAGAGCAGAAGGAATGTCCATTCTCGTTCCTACGTGCCACCCTGAAAACCAAACATTGAAAATCTTCTTTGGAGAACATGCTTTGACATCATCAGTAAAATAATTTTTTATTCCATGGTCGCTCTTTTCAATCGAGTTCACTTTATTTAAATTATATTTCACCTCTGGGAATTCATAACCGATCTCGTGAAGGGCCAGAAGCCATTCCTGCAGCAAATATACATCCTCAATGTTGATGTAGTCCCTTTCGTATGCTTCAATCCACAACTCTTCCATTCTAACGACGAGATCTTTTGCTTCACTTTCCCAGGCATTTAAGAACTTAATCAAATTTTCCGTCTTCTCATACAAATCTTGCTCTGCTTTTAAATCTCCAATGAGAGAATGGGAACTCCGATCATGAACAACGAGTGGACGTGCAAAGAATCCAAGATGCAATCCGACATCCCTGAACAACCTTTGTGCTAAATAACTTCTCCAAATGTCGGAGACCCTTCCAGAGACAGTGACTGGGAGAAGCAGCGCCCAGAATGCAGGATAATTGTGGAGAGTGGCTTGTGCATTGTAGGGAGTGAACATGCCATCTGGAGTTACCACTGGCCTTGTCTTGTTAGTCATTTTGAAAGATATAAGTATTCTATGAGAGATGCGAAATATTGCATCTAGATCTGGCTGCACGTCGGCCACCGATTGAATCACCCCTAATCGTCCCCAGGTAATATTTCCTGTTTCACTCCTCAGATCATGCGAAGAATCTCGATGAACCTCACTCAGTGGCATCCCCCGTGGCCAGCAGGGCAAATATTCGATTCCCAGATGAGCATACGGGTTCCAAGCAGTCTTTGAAGTCATGTTCGCTCCTTTCTGGAAATCTACAGAAATAACTGATTCCTCAGTGAGATTCATGTATGGATCGAGGGAAGGCGCAGTAGAATCAGCTGCTCCGTCCACCCAAAATTTTAGCATATTGTCATCGTCGAAGTCCCAGATTGTCTTTGCACCATGTTTCAATGCAAACAGGTATCCTACGTTTTTCCTTCCAAAACTGTTCCATGGTATGTGTTGCATGATCGATCCCCCCATGTTCTCTTGATCTTCTGGGCTCAGGTAAACAACAGCGATATCCCCCGTTATAGTCCAAGGTATCAAGAAAGATGTTGTGGATTTCTTATCGCCTGCCACGACGATGCACCACTTCCTTGTGAGAAGGATCCTTCTCAAAGCCTCGGAAGGCTCATTTATTGTGGTGAGGACAGCCCAAAGCTCGCATGAAGGGTCCAACGCTCTTGACTTGCTCCTTGGTTTTGA
This sequence comes from Darwinula stevensoni, assembly GCA_905338385.1. Classification (NCBI taxonomy): domain Eukaryota; kingdom Metazoa; phylum Arthropoda; class Ostracoda; order Podocopida; family Darwinulidae; genus Darwinula; species Darwinula stevensoni. Next base: position 17,162 of record CAJPEV010001254.1, on the reverse strand, counting down.
TGCGTAAAATTTCCGGTTTAAAAATCTTTGTTCTTCCGGAAATACTCTTAACTTTTCACCGCTGAATATATTTGCCGATGCTCCGCTGTAAACATTTGACTGCCTCACTGCCTCTTGGGAAGGGTTTACTGACTCCAGCCAATATGGACGTCTTGATGCTTTTAGAAATGCATGTATATCCCCATGAGGAAATGCGATAGCTAGGAGAAGCATTGACAACATTCCAAAGATAAGCAAGTGTTTCCAGTGCCTATAAAAAATGAAGTTCACCTATTGGTTAGAGAAAGCGTAAATTAATGGCATGAAATCCTCTCCCAAAGTCCCGTTACGCACCTGATCAATTGCTGTATTCTTGACATAGTTTGAGCACAGAATCGGATGGTCCTTTTCAATTAACAGGATGAAGGAAGTTGACTCCGTTGTGCGAAGCGTACATCATCCAAGGGGAGCAGTAAAGACTTTTCAACCAGCTCTGAAAATTCAAAAGACATCATCATTGAAGTCCTTACAATAATTACTCTTTCAGCACATTCTTCGTCAAAATGCAACGACAGAAGTACTTAAACATTTTCTTTAGATTCGTCTTTGTCGCATTCGTGTTTGCGTCTACGAAGTTTACTCGGTTGACTCGAGTAGCTGTTATTTGAATGCGTTTTCAGCAGTTCCAGACAACACGACCCAATGAGCACGCGTATGTTTCCGCCTGGATTGGGGTGCTCGTCTTCCACGAAAACATCCACTTCCCTTTCAGCCCTGGCAGTTGACGGTTCCATACCAGATAATGGAAGAGAGCATTGGCCCCCCGACCGTGTAGACATAGTTGCTAGTCGTACGCGTGAAATGCCATTTCAGGCATCCTACACTTGATACTTTCCTCCCCCGTGGGCGCGCGGACCATCGAGAACGTGTCTAGTTGTGCAGGCTTTTCATTTAGGCCCATGCCGTGCTAAAGACGGCTATTATTTATCTAAGAGTTTGATCGTTAGGATGCGTTAGGATGCTATGTCGTCAACGTCGATGAAGCTATAATTATAGTAAATGCTCTTGGAAAGGTTAGAAAGAGGACTGTCGTTCCAAAGGCCGACGCAAAAAGACTTACGGACAGCCATCGATACTTACCCGGTGGAGGCCCATTCAGGGCTGTAGCCAACTGCCGCCCCTTGAGCTAATGCAATGCCACGCTAACACTCACCCGCCCACTCCAGTGACTTCTCGAGTGAAAAACTAATCTCATTTCTCTCTTTGGATGAAGGTACGGGGAAGATAAGACGACGAATCGCATTTTCAAGTACCGAAAAAGACTATTCTATCTGCCTGCGTTATTCGTTCCTGGCAGATATGCGGATATGGGAAGAACGTCCGTGTGATTCCAGCCAGGGCCTCAACGGTCTTCGATTTTCTTTTAAAAAAATGTATGTGGTCCATTCAAATGATTAAATATGGTACCTCATTTACCTCTGAATCTGCAATCATTTTGGACTAAAATAATTCCATTTGGAGGTCACATGGAGGTTCAAGTTTCGAAGGTTTCCATGATGAAAGTATAGCCTAAACTCGAGTTTACCAAGTGACTTCCACTTCAAATAATTATTTTCCTAGTCAATAATCATGACGTGTTCGAACTGAAAGCGAAATGAAGGGGAGGAGGGAGGGGGAAGGAGGGAACTCGCGACGAGTTGGCAGGGCGATCGGCGGAAATTCCTGCCAAATGCTACGCCGGACATGATATGGACACAGCACTGGATCTGTTGCAATGAGGCGAATCGGTTTTAGCAGTATGCAGCCGATAGCGGATCGGAGTGGCATGCAATATCAGAGAGGACTCCGTGGCGTAAGTCCGGTTAAATAGTTGCTACAAAGAAGGGAGCCGATCTCGCATTGCCGAAAAGTCGGCAAGAATTTTGGAGGACGGAGCGCCTTTCACTTTTCATCATCTTCCATCGGTACTTTATCGTCGATCGATGCAAGAATGACCGAATAAAACGTCACGAAAGTACACTAATCATATGTGATTGAGTCATGGGTGACTTCCGCGCTCGTGACGATTTTTTTAAAGTGTAATTCCGGTGACTCGCGCGAAGCAGTCATCGGAACGGAGTTCCGCTTTTCCCTGATTCCCGGAAAAAGCCTGTCGGCCCGGAAGGACAGCGGAAGGACAGCAGAAACGGACGCACGTCGGTCTGCATGGAATTCCCTCAGCGGCTGCCACGGATTCCCGAGACGCTCGGAGATCCGATCCCCGTTTGGAAATCGGTTCCGACAGGCCATGGCACGTTCCGATCGGCTCGGTCGGAGAACATTCTTTTCCAAGTGGAAGCCAGCGGCTTTCCGGTTTATTCCTGCGGAACATTGCCAAATGAATTCCGCGGGTAGAGGCGTTTGCATCCATGCGTTTTTCTGGCCGTTAGAGACGGCTCAAGCGTCTTCAAATAATGCTTGGCTTCTACGCTGAATGCATTTCGTTTTTTGGGTTTACCATACAGCCAACATAAGGGACCGAATTCCTCGACGGAAGTTAGCCGTTCCCCTTCCCCTACTTTCTTCTTTTCTCCCCTAAAAGTGAGAACGGCCACCAACTTGATTCCATCTATTAATATCTGGAACCCATCTCGATTCTGGCGCATTATATAATACCGGTCGTTTTATAGCAACGTTGTTACATAATCATCCCTCCATCCCCTATAAATGTCTCCTGCCCTCCCCAATGTCATCCAGTCCGTGGGGAATCGTCAGCATGAGGGCATTCGTAGTGATTGCTCGTCTTGTGGGCTTGGTCGGCCTCGTGGGGTCTGGAGCCACCTTTTCCAGGCAAGCCTCAAGGAAGGGGTGCCCTGAGGTCACCACGAAGCCCGACTTTGTGGTCCCGCCCGTGAGTCCATCAAAATTCTCTCCTTAATTTTATTTATTTTTATTTTTTTATATTCATATTTATTTATTCAATATTTAAATGTCTTATTGCGGTAATTTATTTTCCCATAATATTTACCTTCTTGTTTCAATTTTTTGTCGCTGTGCATATTAAAATTTACTTTCTCGATACTTCTTTCCAAGTTGGAATTCAACTGATTTTTGTAATCCTTTTCGTACAGTACCTGGGCGACTGGTACGATATCCAAAGCTTCCCCAGCTTCTTCCAAACCGGACTCAGCTGCGTCCGGGCCAGATACGGCTCTATCGGTGAGAGGATTTCACTCGTAATTTCATAGAAATTAACAACGAGAAACTCGAGTCGGCCAGGGTCGACTGCGACTGTCGACTCACTGGCGACAGTGCCATGAATCCCTCCACACAAAAATTCGCATTCCTTGTTTATGTCCGCTTTGATTAACTCCAAGCCGTTGAAGTGTTTCGAAATTTCCTGCAGAATATGGGCAAGCCCGCGATTTCCAGTCAGCGGAGCATCTTATACATTTAAACAAAGTTGTTCTGCCTTACCTTCACGACATTGCCGCCAGGAGACGGCAAACCCGGAATGCGCGCGTCTCGGCGAGTTTTCTCCTTTTCTTGATGAACGCGAAAGGGAGTTCCAAGGCATCCACGAATGCCAGACTGTGGTCTGGCATCCGTGCAAAAAGGAGGCATGCTCCTCATTCTTCGATGCAACGCGCGTGGAATCCCAAGGTGAAAGGGATTCACTTCCCGAGGTCTCACACGTTACGCAACGCGCTGTCACCGGCCACAGCGCCAGCAGGCGACACCCGCCGTGCGTGACGTCACGCCCGTCGTCCGCTCTCCCCTGACTCACCCCCTTCCTTTGCAGAGAATGGCAACGCAGTTTCGGTCTACAACGTGGGCATGAGGAATAATGGGTCACTGGATGAGATCCGCGGTCGGGCTTATCAACCGGATCCTAACAACGAGCCCGGCCGGCTCCGAGTCGATTTCCCTGGCTGTGAGTCTTTCTTTGTGGTCCGAAGCCGGTCTATCTAGCCGGTCTCGTTCTTGGGTTTCCAATTACTGACTTATATTATTCGGGGGATCTTATTTTTTGCTCGACTTGTGCTTTTCGAGAGCATCGAGAAGCATAGAGAGCATTAGAAGAGCGAAAAATAAAGGAAGGAATATATTTTAAAATCCCTCCAAGGTGTCCGACATGTCAGGAATCAGGTTTTTGTGGTCTAGCCTATGGCCCAGGGAGGCATAGCCTTGTAAGCCAAGCGCGTATGTAATACGCGCGAAGCCTATCAGGCTTTCTGGGCCATAGGTTTAATGCATAAAAATCAATGATTCCTGATATATCGGACATCCTGTATTTTAACTTCATGTATTAATTATTATTATTAACTTGTATTTATTTATTACTATTTTTTTTTAGTCAGTTTCATGACATTATTATTACTAAGCAATTTCTAAATAAATGTCCCGTCGTTCCCTCAGCGCCCACCGGCACATACCTCGTCCTGGACACAGACTACGAGACCTTCTCGGCCGTGTATTCGTGCCAGGCCATCGGAGACCGGGCGCTCGAGTTCGCCTGGATCCTGTCGAGGGAGAAGACCATGTCGGACGAATTGTTGCATGCCGTCCTCGATATCTTCGCCGGGTTCGGGATCGACCTGGGGAGGTTCACGACGACGCACCAGGGGAGGGACTGCGTGTATCCCGAGTGAGTCCGTGTGAAGGGAGAAGGGATGCGACTTTTCAATAAATGCTTCTTTTATTTCGGATGCTATTGCTGCAGAGTGGACAGTAAGAAATCATGCCTTAGACACCTAATAAAGACCTTTTGTCTGATTTCGATCTACAGGGCATTTCATTTTTAGTTGTACATCTTTGAACGCTTATATCTCTGAGAGGATGGAACCAATCTTGATGAAAATTGACCACAATATGGAACGACTTTTTGCCCAAATATTCGACGGAGTTTTTAATCGCAGAGCCCTATATAATTTTGAAAAACAGATTCTACCAAAACCCCTGAAATCAAGATCTTATCAATTTGATGAAATATTTTAAAACTCATCATTCATTAGATTGTGCCTTGATCTAGTACCCCTGTAGCCAAAATCGGAGATGGTCGAGCTTTCCCGCTGGTCAATTTGGCGATGAATGACCTAAAATGCTCTAAGTGGTTTGTCGATTGATGTCTTACTAAGGTGATGCGATAAAAATCATGAAACTTCCAGTGAGTTTGACAAACGGATTGATACTGTCACGGTAAGAGGACAAAGTAAGTGACCCCACTTGGGATGATTAACCGCTGATCTGTACCTACAGCTTCCGCCACTAGATGTCAATAGTGAGCCCCGATGTCCATTGGTATTTGAAATACAGGAATTTCACATTCTAAGCATCATTTCAAGAGTAAAACTTCTGCAGTAGCACTAAATAAACCTAAGCTCAAAGAGAGACAAGTGGTTTTTTGACATTCCAGTTCCTCGCTAGGAGGGACTCGGGGCATGACGAACGATAGCCTCACGGTTGTTAGCAGACTGGTCCCCGCGAGGACATTCGGGAAGCGGGCATCGGACGTCAAAGATTCTTCCCTTCAGGAGACAGTTGTCTTGGACCTCCTCCTACATTGTAAGAGCTCGATATCCCCAGTGGTGCTTACCTGACTTGACCTCCTGTGTATTCCAGCATGGGCACACGGAGGCCTAAGAAGCAAACTATCAATACATACCGGAATGTAATTCACATCCCCGAAATGCGATGTTCAGTGTTCTCCACAACCGCGAGGCGATGGAGCTTCAAATTTGCTGGAGCGGTTTTGTGCTGAGATAGGAAGGAGCATGCCAAGTTTCGTTCCCGTTCATGCTTCTAGAGAGGAGTACGAGACGGTTGAATTTTGTCGCCGGAAGAGGTTGAAGAAGCCGTGAGACCGAAGACAAAATTCCTGCCCAAACAGTCGAGAATTTGCCGAAAACCTAATTTCCATGTGTGAAGAAGATGCAACTCTAATTGATTCCGTCGTTTGGAGCGAAAACTCGATTTTTATATTAAACGGGCACAATCGTATTTACTACGCGCAAGAACCCTCATGTCGTCATTGAACAGCATTTAAACTTCCCAGGAGGAACAGTTTGGGCAGGAATTTGGTCTAAGTGTGTCATTCTTCTTTCAAGGAACTTTCACTACATAAAGCTCTCTGGAGCTTCTCCAGACGAAGATTGCTCCAGTTATCGATGGAAAAAAAAAACAGATCGAGAAGTGATTTACTTCATGCAGGACGGAGCTCCACCTCCTTTTGGCCGGATTGTCCGCGATTTTTTTGGACGAAACATTCAAAGAAAAATGGATTGGTCGTCGAGGCCCAATCGAGTGGCCTTCACGTTCACCCGATTTCATTTTTGCGATTTTGTCTCATGGTGAATGGTAAAATATATCGTCTGCTCGGAATAATAAAAATTCCTTGAGGACTTGAAAACAGCAATCGATTGCTGTTTTCAAGTATCTTACATATGTATGTACCTTACATACAGGGTGGGCCAAAAGTTGTTGCCCCTGTATAATGTGAATATCTGCTGAACGGTTTGGGCTACAGAGTCGAAAAAAAACAGAAGGAAAGTTCATTTCATGCTCTTTCTGAAAATGTATGGTTTTTGGTTCCTACATTCATTTGGAGATGAGTCATGGCCGTTTGAAAAAACATGCCGAAAAAATAGGTACCAAAGCGCGACGCCTCCTTCTAAACTGCTCAGCTACAATACTTCTTGATTTAAAATTAAAAAATTGCTTTAACTAAACTTTTAATTATTGAGGAATGGTTCAATGTGTCCTCCACCATTTCGGACGACCGCCTCCATCCTCCTCCATTTTGATATCGACTTAGATATCCAAGACTGAGGGATCTATTCCGAGGCTTGAGGAATTCTGGTATTGAGGTCCTCAACATTCTGGATTCATGGGGTGGTCACCACAATAAACTTTCTCCTCCATAGCAGACCAAATAGTCAATGGGATTTAAGTCTGGACTGCAAGGTTGCCACTCACCAGGTGCAATGAAGTCAGGGCATTTCTCCTTCAGGTAGGCAACTGTCTCCCGAGCAGTATGTGATGGTGCGCCATCCTGTTGAAACACAAACTCTGGTGTTTCTTGGCTGATTTCTGATAACATTGGGTCCAAAATGTCTTGGCAGTAACTCTGTGCATTGATCTTCACTTCACGTGGAATGAAAATGACAGAGTTAAATGATGCCCCAAGTGAGACCATAACCGAATCTGAAAAATGTTTATGTTCTCTAAGGAGCCTTGCCGGGTCAATCTCATTTTTCCGATTCACAGTTGCATGCACACGCTCATTCTGGGTATTTCGAGGTGCTTGGACTGTGAATCTTTTCTCATCGATGAACCAGACGTTTTCCACTGATTTAGTTGACCGAAAACGCTTCAGGAGTTTTTTGCACAGATCAAAACGTTTCTTCTTTGTTGCGTCTGACAACTCCTCAACAGTCACTCGTTTAAAAACCTTCAGGTCGTTCTTGATTATGCGTCTCACAGAAGATCGAGAAATTCCAGTCCTTTTGACAACCTCACGCTGGCTGCAGCTGGTGCCTGGTCTGTTTTCCTGGTTCAGGATCTGATCTTCCACAGTGTCAATGTTTTCTGGCGTTCTTGCTCTTCTGGGACTGCCTCAAGAAGTATTGTAGCTGAGCAGTTTAGAAGGAGGCGTCGCGCTTTGGTACCTATTTTTTCGGCATGTTTTTTTCAAACGGCCATGACTCATCTCCAAATGAATGTAGGAACCTACAACCATACAATTTCAGAAAGAGCATGAAATGAACTTCCTTTTAGTTTTTTTTCCGACTCTGTAGCCCAAACCGTTCAGGAGATATTCACATTTTTATACAGGGGCAAAAACTTTTGGCCCACCCTGTATATTGGGTCGGGGGGGCAAACGACGTAAGTCCAGACGACGCAAGTCGGGGGATGGCTGTGTATGTAGTTCATTCACATCCGCAAACGTACCTGCACGCATGAAGCCTCCTCCATCCATCTAGCCGATTACTTAGAATGGCATAGGCCAAAAAGGCATGAAGCAAAGGCAGCATGATTCTCAGTCCGATAGGCCGAAAGGTCCTGGATGCCAGTATATCATGATTGGTGTAGGACTGGGCGTCTGTCCGAGGGTTAGATAGGGGCATGCTAAGCCCCGCAGGGTACGACCTACAATTTCGTGCCTCATCTGTTGTATGCAATATAGGAGCTATTTGTTTCCCCTCCCGCTTCCTTGAAGGAAGAAAGTGCATGAGGTTGATACTGGCCTAAACCTCCGGAACGAGTCCCCTCCCGGAAATGTGACCCTAGGACATTCACCCCCAAAGTCGAATTTTTTGGGTTCAGCAATCTAACAGTTGTTCGTATGCCAAGTTTCAGCCTCTCATCATTTCTAGAACATCGAATTAATGTCAGTCATTCAAGATCGTTTATATATATTAGATTCAATTTCCAACCCTCATTCCTCACAGATTTCACTAGAACATCATATCCTCATTTGTGAACATCATGCTCATCAGAATGAAATCAGTGACGACTTGTATTGCCTTTCTCCAGTGCCTCTCAAATGCTTTCTTGTAATGTCATATCCTTTGCAAACAATAAATGGCCATGTGTTAGATATATTTTAATATACCAAGGAGGACTGTATGTATTTGTTGGAAAGCCACTATAATGCTCTTCTGAGAGAGCACACCTACCTGCGAGGTAACCAAACGTTTTTATTTGGCATGTTATTGACAACCAAGGCTAATAATTAACTTATCGCCAACGTGGACTTTCAAGGGAAAATGGGTATTGGACGCGACATACGAACGTCGTACACGTCCAGGGTGAGTGTATGTGAGGAGTGCCTCGGCGTACCACCTATTCATTCCTCATTGGGCTCCATGGGCCTATTCGGATGAAAGATGTCATACTGGAACTCGACCTTCCCGTTAGAGGTTTTCTCTTTCCTACCCTAACTTACGTAAGCGCAGAATTACAGGGCAGTCGCGATATGGGGAGAAGTTTGTATGCACAATCGTTCCTTTCTATACTAGCTGTGCTTATGCCATTGTAATCCGGAATGGGAAGTAAAAATAAGCCGTCGAAAGATGTCGGATCAGAGCATCTCGTGCGTGTCCTTCTGCTCTCTCTTCGTCAGTTTCACTGTTCCTGGAAGCAGTCTGTGAAGCAGCATTTTGTGCCCGTCGTCATGCACGCATATTCACCGACTGGCACGCCAGAACTTCTCTCTTTCTCGCACGTTCAGTAGATCTCTCTGCCGAAAAGATCTAAGTTCCCTACCTTTTCCGTGGTATTTCGGAAAAGCCGAAATTGAGAATAATAATATCGGAACTCTAATTTAATGCTGCAAACTTACGTGAAGCACTGTCGTTAACGGGCGACGAGACTGGTCCCAAGCAGCATTTTCACGTAAACAAAATATCAATTTTTTGCAAACAATGTAAATTTCTTGCGATAGCCATGAAAATGACATCAAGTTTACATAAAACTTACGTTCCTATAATTACGCCACCCAAGTGTACGTGTGTTTTACATTAACTAGACGTCATACCAACTGACATGAAGTACATGATGTCAAGTTTATGAAAAATTAACACCACACCAGCCATATGGAACTTTAGCCGACCATCCAGCAGTTGCAGTACCAAGATTCCTCACATGATGGAACCCTTGTTCCCTGCATCCTTCAGTTACTATTAAGTACTAGTTTTCCTGATATAGTATCAGGTTTTTTTTTTACCATCCTTCTACATTTTATTATGCTATCAGTGAATATATATATGGAAAACATGAAATTTTATATATATATATATATATATATATTTATATTTATAATATATGACTCAGGGAATCATAAAATGCTGAAGTTGAGCTTTTTATTACAGCAGTGCACGAGATTATGGATGAGTAGAATCCCAGCCCCACAAGTACTACATCTTCTCTATCCTTAAGGTAAAAGAGCTCCTTTGAACATCTACTCCTTCTCCCGAAATTCCGGAACGGGAGGAGGAAGCAGTAAGTCACTTTGGCACTCTTGAGTACTGGTGAGGACGACTACTCGTGTACTCGCCCAACAACCACAGAGCTCTGAAGAACGTAAAGGAATAGGAGATTCAGTATATCAATTCTCTTCAATGGTACTGATGAACTCTTTAAATACGCATGAAAGTCAGGGGAAAATTCACATAAATCTTACGTAAAATGAATGTGAACATGCTGTTTGGAATGCAAACGGGAATGTCAATTTTACATAAAATTGACGTCAATTTTATATCGCCGTTTACGTTTCACAAAGGTGATATTTCTGCAAAAATGTTGACATTTTCTTGACAATGGTTTGCGTAAAAATGATAAAATATACAAAAAATTTACATTCATTTTACATAAAATTAACATAAACATGCTGTTCGGGGTAACGCGATTAACTATCCCAAATGATGATTGCCAGCAATTGCCATAGCCGAAAACTTCCGTAGCCGAAAATACATTGTACTCTCGTTGTCGGTTCTGAGCAAACGGCCCGGGAAGGCATTAAATGCAAAGCTTTTTTAACTGGCAAAATTAGGCTCCATAACGTCAAAATGGTAGGAATTTTATAACTTCGAACACAATAGTTATCTCCACCAGGTTAGAAACTTTTGTATGACACCAGTATAAAAATGAGACATTGAAATGAAACACACCAAGCGAATTTGGAACTCTCAGGAATCAGATGAAGAAAGGGATAATGGTTCCCGCCATGTTTTAATTTAAAAGATCGACTGGATAGAGTAGAAGAAGACTTTGAGCTCGGCGGATGCGGATCGGTTCGATCCGGCCGATCTCACCCGTGCATCCCGATTGAAGCGAGGTTGACGGTGAGAGACCTCCAGTTTTGAGGCTCAGAGGACAAATCGACCATTGGACCTGGTCCGATCGGCAGTCAAGTTTCAGGTCGAGTGCGGGTCGGGATGTGCAAGCGCGCGGCTTGGAAGGCGTTCGGTATTTTCCTATTCTTATTGGCGAAATTGTGTCGTATTGCATGAAAATGGGACTTTTGGGGGCTTTTGATCGAAGAAATATCGCCTCCGGTCTTAAGCTTTCGATTGATGTCTCGCGAAAATCCGTTCATCCGTCTAGGAGGAGTTTCCCCGGAAAGACACCCTGACAGATTATCCTCTTATGTTTCATATGTTTGTATATGGATGAGAGATGGCCTAACATGAAATTCACAATACCCATCCCTAAGAAGAGGTTTTTCGGCGTATATGGAAATTTTCTTGAGTTTCCGATTTCCTGCTGTAACTCTCTTGCACGGTCTCCCGAGCCAAAGGCACGCTTCGCAACCATGTCTGCTGGCACAGAATGTCCTGCATTCTGAACCGTTCGACCCGAAAATACGCTGATTCGTAAATTTGCGAGAGTCCCTTCGTCTCCTCCCCTTGGGACAAATACGTCATCTACGACCTGGAATTCTTCAGTTTAGAGGCCGAAGCGGGCTGCGGGCCGGCCATGTCAGCACAACACGATCCGCGGCTCGGAGCAGGTCGACGATCGCGTTCCGGATCGGGCGCGGGCCACGATTCTAATCGGGTCGATCGAGTTTCAACTGAAAAAAGTGAACCGGTGCAGGTCCGACGAAAGTGAACCCAACGCGTCGAAATACAGGAGAACCGGTAGAAACCACGTTCGTAGCGTACATTTGGAAATTTTGTCCCAATATGTATCTCCTCCAGGTCCTAAGCCTTCGATTGACACCTCACTCATGAAAATCTGTTCATCCGTCTTGGAGTTTTACGGAATGACTGACAGACTAGCCTCTTATGTATATGGAAAACACAGCCATGTTATGCAGTTAATAAGTTGCCATGAATGTACGGGTACTTTAAATATTTTTGGAATGTAAGGAGATTGATATGTACCCATAATGAACGAAGCTTGCATGTATGGAGTGCCCCAGAATCGAATGAACGCGAGTCCTCCCGCCTAGCCCACGACCTAAAAAGGCATAGTCTGGCAGACCTCAGGCGTTGGCGAAGATAGCAGAGGCTTAGGGTTGAGCGGCTCGGATACGAAACCCCCTATGTTTAGTCAACTCTCGGACCCCTGTAAGAACTTTTGATTCAAGGGTTCCCGAGAATTACTCTTTGAAAATTAACCCTGAAATTGCCAGAAGCAACTCGGTTCCTACCAACGTCGATTTTATTGTCAGTTGGCAATTTTAAGGTTAGGCTTCACCGCCTCTTCGTGCGAAACATTATTTTCTCCATCCAGATTTCTTACTTATAACGTGAACGAAATAGGAATTTGATAAGTGACGTTGACAAAACTTTCTATTTGGGTGGTCCTATCTTCGAAATGATTCTTTTGTAAGGATTATGACTTTCTGCTGAAAACCAGCATCGATCAATATCATAAAGTCTAGTATATCCTGTTACCAGCTCCATTCACCTGAAGGCTACAGGTTATCTAATCTACGACTCGGTTCTAGTGGCTGTAAGGGGATAACGGCTTCGTTGAAGTCAGCTGCCGCAATCGCCATGATGAAGCATGACGGTATTTTTTGGGTTTGCTCACCAATTCTCTGTGATTTGTGATTTTTTTTTGGCTTTTGCTGCCTACTTGACGCTTGGAGAGTCGTCATCCACGACACCAGATCCACGATTGCTCTCAAAAGTATCAGGTATACCAGAGATGGACGGCGAATCTCTGCCGATGATATCCCAATGGACACCCATGTACGAAGTGGAGTTGGCGGAGGATCACCAACTGTTAATGATCACTCATAGATGTGCCTCAAGATGCTAGGCCAACAAAATGGCTAATGTTTGGAAGGGGCTTGTTATGTCTAATACAATTATAAGAAGTTCTCACAAGGCGTTGGTGAAAACCTCTTGTGATTTCCGATTAGACTCGCCTCTTTTACTGTCCTGGGAGGTCTTGAAAGACGATACGAGTTCCTTGGCTGTTGATTCCACATTGGATAGTTTCATCTGTATCTCAATGACACTTCTAAAGAAGCCATGACCCCTCCTTCGCATTCTCGAGCTGCAGCCACGAATTATATTTGTCCTTCGCTGTAATCTTTGCACTAAGAACTGTTCTGAGAATATCTTTCTGCTGAATATATTATTTCATTAGAATTGTGAGTTCTTCTGCCGTTTCTGATCCATGTTGAACATGGAGTCGCTCTGCTGGATTTAGAAGACCCCCTTTGAAGAGGAGGATGAGACTCTTCCATAAGGAGGTTCCTCCCCTTACGTATTGGTCACGTGACTAACTTAGGCATATTGCTTTACCTAAGGAAATCGCTCAACTCAGCATATTGCTAAGATGGAAATAGAATTGCAACTTGAGCTGAATACTTTACTAAAACAGACTTTTAACACATTGTGTACCGGACATTTTATCTCGTCGATCCGATGCTCTGACCCAAGCATCAGTTACCGAAGCCTAAAGCCTACAAGGCTACTACTTTTTCGGCCATAGGCTAGGCAAAAGGACTGAAAAATGAAGAACTCCGTGAGCGGCACGTAAAGTGTTGAGATTTAATATAGATTCCTCATCATAAGATAATATATTAATAACATGCATCCTTGGGTCCAGAGCCAGGGGCGCTGTCCTCGCAAAAATGCAGTAAGGACCTATCTCTGACGGCACACAAGGACGAAAGGAAACACAGAGTCCGCTTGGAGATCCCCGAGTGGGGAAGAAAGAGAAGAAAATGACGGGGTCGTCGGATGAGTAAGACTTTTCTCCGGGATCCACTCGGATGGTCGGCGTCAGCAGCTCAGTTGGCCTGAAGGTAAAGTTTCCCTCAGGGAACGATTGGCTTCATGGAACAGTGAATGTGAAGATATTGGTTGGAATTTCCTTGCCCTAAAGCCCATACAGTAATTTGAAAGGGGATCCTATATTCCTAGTAACCGGTTCCTTGCTGAATGAAGTACATACAGTAGATCGTCGCTCGTCAGGCTCACTAATCGCCATGATACTCCTATTTAGAATTGATAGTTGGCATTAAAATCCCACAAGAACTTGGGAAAAGGTACAATTCATTTGGAATCCAAATGAGGAGTACAACAGAACAAAGGAACTCTAGGACGCTAATCTCAAATGTCTTACCATACCTTTCTTTACCGTCATCATCTGTTTCTTCATCATTTAGGTTTCGGTATCAACCAGGTTTTCATGGGGCGGTGATGGTAGCAATGGCAGCCAGTATTTCATATTTCTTCATCACATATTTCTTCTCCCGCCTAACTCTACTTGATAGTAGTGTACAACAAAGAGTAGTCGCTTAACGAACTGTATCTAGTAGCTGCACGAACTGTATTCTCCACCTGATAGCGTACTTATCATCGTCTATAGCACAGCTATATTGATCTGAAGCCTTCACAGCTAAGATTTTGCAGCCAAAATAGATTTAGCGAATTTGTTCAGATTTCCATTTTCTGAGGTTGGAGTTCCATTTGAATGCGTCATCTGCCTCACCGAGCACGCCGCACTCCGTGCGATAAGATTACCAGTAGGAGGAGGGAGAAGAATAACGATACTTCTCTGTCCCCTCCACCAAATCGTTACAGGTCTCCCTTTACAAATAATATATTCCAGTATTGTGGTGCTCTGACATTACCCACTATGACAGCTGCCGACTTACTACGTGCCATACCGTGATAGTTTTATGATGGCGACGAACAAACGGTTGTCCATAGTTCTTGTTGGAGTGACAGGAAGCGGAAAATCCACCCTCGGAAATATACTTCTTGGCTTGGAACCCGATCAGCCAGAGGGTTTTCTCACTAGTTGCAGTTCGAGAAGCTGCACCCTCGCCACGGAAACCAGAAATGGCTTCTGGCTGGGAGACAAAATGACACCGATCCGCATCATCGACACACCGGGACACGGAGACTGCGACGGTCGGGACGAGCATCACAGGAAAAAAATGGTGAAATTTCTTCAGGCTGAGGGAACGGTGGACGCCTTCGTTTGGATCAAGAATTCTCAGCAGCCGAGGTACGATAAGCAAGAAGCGGAATATTTCGGAATCTTGATGAAGGTATTTGGACCCAGTCTCTTCAAGAATCTAGTGGTCGTCTTCACCCGTTGGCCTTTTGGCAAAAAAGACGAAGTCAGGCGCAACCGACGGCGACCGCCCTTGACATTGGAGGGCGTGAAGAAGGAGCTTTGGAACTCCTTCGTGGAAGGTCGCGATGCCGTCGAGGTTCCGATGATGGCCGTCGACGCGTTACACGACCCCGAAGACGAGATCGAGGCCGCAGCGTTCCGGCGTGAAATGGAGGCTTTCCTTAGCACCATCACAAGGTTCAGCGCCATGCCGGTGAGGGAAATTCAGATGGTTCGCACCGAAGCCGAAAAGCTGGAGCAACAGATCGAACGCCTGCGAGAAGAAATGAAAGCGAACCGAGATCTATCCGGCGAGGGGCTCCAAATTGCAATTAAGAAAATGGAAGAACTGGAGGACAACCTGAAGAGGAACCGGGAATCGCAGCAGCCTCCCGTCTGGCTGGAGTCCTTGCGTCTCTTCGCTCCCATCGTCGGGACGTTGTTGGATTTCGGATTGCGGAACTTGGAAAGGAAGCTGATGAATAAGGAGTAGTCATCGCCCGGGAATGCTCTGTGACGTCCAGTGAAGGGACGAAAAAATTTTATTGGTCATCTGTGACCGAAATGTTATTATCGTGATGTTAGCACTATTACAATGCTTGGGACTGGGATCGGCAGCATTTTCATCCCAGGAGAGTTTCATGAATTATTATTGAGAATGAAGAAATTTGATGAAGTAGAGACGCCCTGTTGTAATAGAATGGAGTGATTACATGTGATCTGCAACGGTCTCATCTTGACTTGCAAGAAGTGACCAAGATGAAGCGCTGCGAGTTCAAGTCAGGTGATTTTCTGTTGTTGTTACGTGTTCGATTTTCTGCTCATTTCGTATTGGACCGAAACGTCTGGTTTCAGATCATTGGGTGCAATTCTGAGAAACTTTTTCTTTTCATCTTTCCCAGTGGGAAGTAAGGGCACAGTCAATCCTCTTGTCAATTTGCCTAGTGGATAGGTGAATTCCGTTAGAATACTTGGAATTACGTCCAACTAATGAAACGTTTTAAATCCATTCTTCCACATTTGCGGGGTTTTCGTATGTCTTGCCTTCTATCATACCTCGATTTTTCATGTTTAATACTTTCTTCATCGTAAACCTCTGAACGATGAACCCAAAAGAAGAGTCCATAAAACATTAACTACTTATGACCTTCTTGACCAGTTTGTCGCTTTCTTTTCAGGGATTTATTGGCTGAATTTAAGCAAATGTGCGGAAATATCTACCTAAGAGGCCCTTCTGTCATGAAGTCGCAGTTGAAATTGCGACTCTGCAAAGATTCCTGCAAAATTATTCATTCAAGATTCTATGTTCTTGTGGGCACGTGCAGAGGCACCTTCGTCCATTAGTTCTTCCACGGAATCATTGAGATATTCTGATTGATCACTTAAGCCAACTGACAACGTGCTTCGACTGACATTTCCATTGGTACCTGCGGATACTTAAAATTCAAGATGCATAATCCATTCTAAGGGACCTTCAGGCATTTTGGAGTGGTCACTTCGATTTACCTCTTCCTGAAAAAACGGATCCATGAACACCTAGTTTCTCATTTAATCAAAGACTAGCTGTTAGGTTGGTGGAAGCCGATCGAATCCGGTTGTGGTCATACAAACTTCAAGTGTTGTTTTTGAGCAAGCGTCTAGCACTACTTGGAATATCGTTTGCAGAGGAAAATTCAAAAATATATGGAGGTTTATGCGTACCATGATTGTGCCATATGCACAAGATTTGACCAATTACCATCGTCCATATCCGTCGAAGACAACTATCCCTTGCTGACGTCAACTACAGTTGAGAGACTTGAATTCGCCAATAAAAGGATCGCGGCTTTGGGTATTCCCGCGTGGCACAGGAATGTTGAATAGACGTTGAATATACGTAGATACATCGACCTGGAGACGTTGAGTAAACGCCGAGAGAAAAAAGGTAGACTCGACGTAGAAATGGGAATATCATCTACATGGATTAAGGTACTACGGGAACATAAAAATCGACCCCCCTGGATCAAAATTCCGCTCAATAATTGTTGTAAGGGACCTCAAGAAAGGGCCTTGAAGCCAATTGCTGACTCTCTCAGGTCACCCCCGGGGCCATGATCTGTGGTCAAAGGTCA